>QKMX01103506.1:0-32948 GCA_003401595.1 Venustaconcha ellipsiformis | reverse complement strand
CTTTAACAGTTGTTCTTGAAGATTCACTGCAACTGCATCTATGTGATGAAAAAAGTTCTTCGTGAAAATTATATGGCTTCTACTTTTTACTTGGCTTTAGGACACACAGCACTGACAACATGAATCATACAATCTTTAATAAATTCTGCTTCNGAAAATGGTTTGTTTTGCTTCGTGATTTTGTTGGCCAACAAGAAACTTGCCTTTGTTGCATTCTCTTGTAAAGATGAAGTTTTCACAAACACAGCTTGCTGTTGTTTCAACCTTTTTAGCAGATCAGTTGCTTTCTTTTGCAGCTCTTGGTTTGATAAATTTTTTTCCAAACTTACCTTGCTTAGTTTGAGAGTGATGTTTCAAATTGAACTCCTTGAAAATGGCAATAATGTCTTGACAAATCAAACACACAGCTTTAACTCCAACATCAGTAAAGAAATACTTGTCAGTCCATTCCATGTTAAATGCACAGCATTCATCTTCAATTTTTCACTTTCTAGACAATCACGGCAAATTCTCCACTTCAAAAATTTTGTGTTAACTATGAGTCACTCGTCTGCCATGGCGGGTGCATACACTGTTCAAAAAATCTCTTTGGCGCATAAGCTTGTTGGCTCTGATGACACACAGTCAAGACACACTGACGACGCACTCCAATCACAAGCGTGCGAACAGTGAAAGACAACACATGCGCACACACACCTCGATTGACCAACCATGTGGGAAAAAATATAGATATATGAACAGATTGTAAATCAAGTCAAACAAAATTTTATTGAAACTTCTATGGCTTTTCCCACTGGGTGGGTATTTGGCATGTGTGATTATATTTCTCTCAAAATTAGAAAGAAATTTTACCATTGAGAAATTAAAGAGCGTGAACATAGGTCACATGAAAAACATTAGCGGGCCGCATGCAGCCCACTGGCCGTAGTTTGCTCACCCCTGATCTAGTAGAAAGGGGAGTTAACCAGTACGAATTACTTCCATGTGGACAGAAAGGTATTTTTTCATTTTTCTGAGGGCTGGATTTCAAGGTAGACAGAAATGTAATGTAATCATATAATGTAATTGATGGAGAAATATCTTGATGGTAAAATTATAACAGCTTTATGTACCTGCATTAAATCCCCCCCCCATCTTTATGACTTAAGCTGGTAATGAAAGTATAGATTTTTTCCAAATCTGCAAACAAATACAAGGGTAATTTGCTTTAAATATCTACCCAGACTGAACAGTTACTTTGTACTAGAATGACACCCTATATGGATGTACAAGTTCTGCAGAACCTTGTGTCTCACCTGAAATACATATGCTTTTCAGTATAACCACTGATTCTAAAATAAAACATTACAGCACAAAACACTGTTGAAAAAGAGAACACTACCAGCAGCATAAATGTGACTACTACATATCACCAACACTGGTGAGACAATAAGGGTTGGAAAATAAATCTATGTTGGTTTCTCACCACATGTCTAGCTGGTATGAGCCTCTGGTGGGGAACTTTGATTGTATCACTGTAACGTGGAGAATAAAACCCATCAGGATCTGGGTCCAGCTGTACAGTTACCATGCCGGTCTGTTCAGATATGCCAACCACTGTTCCAGAGGTGTTATGTACATCTCCTGTTATCTGAAAGATTACGTATGGGGAAGTCATAAATAAGTCATATGCCTTGGTTAAAGATAAATTAATTCCACCAAAGCCATTATGAAAATTCACCTCTCCATCATAATAACACTGGTTGGAGTTCATCACTGTCGACAGCTTTGTGCAGAATCATGATATATTTAGAATTAAGTAATAAACCAAACTACAGCACATAGGCGACTATTATAATTTATTAAAATATTTTGAATAGGAAGCTTCACCTTGTTTTTTGCAGCATGATTTTGATCATTGGCTCATTTCCACAAGCATAATTACTCAAATGATGCACAGAAAAATGATTCTGAGGGTACTTTTACTCACAAACAAATAAAATTTACTTTAATACAATTTCATGCTACAAATGGCCAACATGATCAACAGTCTATAAAAACCATTTGAAATAGCATTCTTAGAACAGCTTTATCTAAACATTAAACTTTTTTAATTCAAATGCAATACCATAAATAAGGTAATTAAGCGCAATTTATATGTTTCCAAAATCATTGTTTCCTGGAAGGATACCTAGGTCAAGAGTTGACAAAGCTGCCAGAAATTACAGCAAACACCACTGATGCCATTGCATAGTGATAACAGTGCATGTAAGAAAGCATAAATGTATGGATTAATGACAATGCTTTGTTATACTACATTGTATAAAGTCAATACTTGGTAACAATGCACAACATTATTGTTTTGGTTTTGGAATAGTCCACAACTTGTCAAGAGGTATGGTAAGTACTGAAAACTTTTTTCTGAATTGAGATTTTTAAGAATTTTTTCTTTTAGAATTCATAATTTCTCTCTAAGTCTATTTCACAAATTTAGGATTGAAGTTCAAAGAATGACCACATTGCAAAGCTGATATAAACACCAATGATCTTGATTTAATCCTTTGTAAACATGAATGCAAACCAGACTAAATTACATGTCACTAACTACCACTGTCTTCATCTTTGACTAGTAAGTGAAAATGATTTTTCGGATTTTAATGAGTGGTGATAGTGATGATAATGATAATGACAAGGTGTCTGCAAATTAGGCTCAATAGCATAAAGTATATGGTGGTAAAATTTACATTAGACACAGACAGTACCAATCTTGATCAGTTTTGTCAGGCAGTCAGCAATATGAATCTACTCCAAGTCAGAAAACAATTTAAACTTCTTGGTGGAATGAATAGAGTTGTCCTAACATTGCCACATTTTAATACAGTCACTGAAAGGTCATTTTCCATTCTAAGGCAAATTCAAACTAACTCAAGAGAAAACCTGGATCCAGTAACAGTAACCATCTACTAAATGTTAAGATCAACAATGATAGGGGCTGCCATCAATATCACTCTTCAATGATCTCAGAAATGCTAAAAACACTTGTGGTACATATAGAAAGAGTATAAATGGCAACATGTTACTGTTAAAGGATTGGTTTGAAGATATTATGTGCATATTTTAATATTTATTAAAAGAAAGTAAATTTGTTATATTGTTGTAATTTCTGTCCATTTGCAAGCTAAAACCAGGTTGATGAAAATACTTCATTTTTTTAAGGTCAAAACTTCTGACCAAAATTTTGGATATCTCCTGAAGTCTTTCATTTCCTTTGCTCTTAAACAACTGATGAATTAACCATTAATATATAGCCAAGTGAACATCTCTATTTATCTTACCATTCTAATTTTAAGATTTTTGTGCATATCTGTATCCATAATCAATAACAGCATAAATTATACAGTTATTAATGACAGAGTTACCTACCTTGACATGGCAACCTGGCTTGATCACTTCTGTAAATCCGCCCAGAGCACAGAGGGCAGCATTGGCCTGCTTTGCCAAAGACATCAGTTGTTGATTTGGGCAACGAGGGGAACCAAGAGTTTCCATGGAGTTCAGCAGTACAGCCAAAGAGCTCAGGGCATTTATTAACACCTGTTAAAATGCAAATTTTATAAGCAAATACTTTTGAGTAATTTGGTTATTTACAGTAGTCTCTTTCTTGAAAGCAATCTCTCCTCATCCCCAAGACTACTCCCTCATCCAAGGCCACTTTGCCCTGCAACAAATTAGTACACTGCATGTTTACCATTCACCAAACCCATGCCTTAAAGACCACCCTTTAAAAAGGCCACCTTAATAATGCAGAATGGGAGGCCTGGCCATATGACAGTGGAAACTTTGTATTGCATTAAAGCCATTTATTTACACAGGTTAAATATCTACTGATGGTTTTATTTAAAAGTTTCAAAAATCACACTAATCCATCTATTTATAATTTATATCCTTAATGATATTTATATCTAAAATGCAATTAATGACAGAGAAGATGGGGGATGGTATTTGAAATGCCTATTCATTTGCATGTTATTTCAAGCAGATAAGTCTGCTGGTACCTGCTGTAGGAATATGGCATTTACAGTACTTTATGCAAATATAAACAGATATGAAATTTAAGAAAGCAATAAAATAAAATCCCACTAACTGCTCGCAAAATGTGGCAGTCTGCCTTATTTTATGCATTTTGATCATTAAGGTGTTATTCAATTTTATCAAAAACTGCACAGAATTTGTTTTCAAAGATGATGCTATACAACATTGCTAAATGCCCAAATAATATCAGCTCTGATGTGATTTTATTATCCTAGCAGGGTTTCAAGGTATACTACATACTAATGTACAAGTCCGATTCAAATGCAAACAACATAGACCCTAATCTACCATAGTAAAATTTGCTGGATGATCTCAGTTTACGAAGTTTGTTAAAACCAATCACTGGAACATAAACCCTGATCTGACAACAAAGATTACGATCTATGTTGTTTCCAGTCGCATCCAATTTATATTTAAGGATATATAACAGGTCTTGTCTGAAGAACGTGCTATGAAAATCTTAATATGGCTGCTGCTGTTGCTTGAAACCTGATGCCCAACGATATTATTAAAATAAATCAGAACACCCTGAAGCTTTTCTATCGGAACAGAATTAGTCTGAGGGTGTAACACAGTGTAAAAGGGAGAAATCACCATAAAACAATGGAGAACTTAATCTTAACCTTGAAATGGTACTATTCCCAAAGCATAATGATTGACATGTAGAATTGTTTGCATATGCTACACAAACTTTCTAAAGAGCACTAACTGAAAATTAAAAACTGAGGAATGTCTTTGCCAGGACGAATTCACTTTAACTGGTGAGAGGCTTAATGAGTGTTTTGATTATGCATGGCATCACATCATCTTACATGGTAAACTTAACAAATGTGACAGTGATTAATATTCCTGAATTGTTTTGTTGAGTTCCAGTTACCTACTAATATAAGCAAGACAATAAAATTAAATGTTATGTGGTTTTGCAGGGACTGATATGAGACTTACACTTCTCACAGCATCTGACCACGACTTCGCAATGTTGGATTCTGGTGCTGTCAGCAGACTGTGAAGAAGCTCAATCACCTCAGCAGCCATGCTGTTGGCTACATGGGCACTAATAAATGGCCTCACTGGGTCTGTCCTGAAATGAAAGAAGAAATTCATATATTTAGAATTTTACTGGCAAAGGAAATTCATCCATCTCTTAAGAACTGTTATTTCTCATGAACATCTTTTGATCATCACAAGTACAGAAAAACATACAAACCATCCACTAGTGCAAGCATCAGATGTAAAATTAATGCAGTAAATAAATATCAATAATATGGCTTGCCAGCAATCCAATAACTATATCCATATAATTAATATGCATGAATTTCACTCCTTATCATTTTCACCCAAGAACCTGATGACACAAGCCTATATAAAACGTTTGATCACCTTATCAAAAAATACAGTCTCTAAAGTGGTAAAACAAACTTCAGCCAATCAAATGCAAGATCACCTCATAAATATGCATCAGTCTCACTTGTAATATCAACCTCTGGTATTGACCAATTAATTAAGTTTGATTACAGCTGGATCAGATATAAAATCATCTCCAGTGATAAGACATGGTAAGAAGCTTTGTCAATCATATGCAAGATCACTTCATCAACATGCATTGATCTTGCTCAGAATAACACACAATATACAACTTGATGATCAAACCCTATTTAACAATTTAATAAAAATCTGATCAGAAACAGATGTGCTACAGTGTCGGCAAGCTCAAGAAAATCACCTCAATAATATGCATGGATCTCACTCATAACTGTACTCATCCAAGAATTTGATGATTTAAGACAATTTACCCAGATGCATTAAAACTGGATCAGAAACAGTCTTTTGAGTGGTAAAAACCAATCAATCAAATGCAACATCACCTACTTAATATGGATTATAAAACTTGAGTAAGATCTCGATGAGATAAACCTATACTACAAGTTTGATCAAAACAGTTAAAAAAACATGGATTCCTCAGTGGTAACGAACTCAGCCAATTAGAAAGATCAGCTCTGATACTAATATGCGTGGATCCTGCTCAATATTTAAACTGTCCAAGATCTTGACAATCTAAGTGTATCAAAATCATGATCAGAAATATGGTTTTTGGAGTGGTAACAAGCTCAGCCAATAAGATTAAATATCATCACATCAATATGCATACATTTCCAGCATCCTGATGATATAAGCAAATATTCCAAGTTTGACTGGAGTCAGATTAGTAATATGCAATATCACCACATAAGTCTACTGATTATTGAACCCATCTGAGATCTTAAGGATATAAGCATATATTCCAAGTCGGATCAAAACTGGATCAGAAATATGTCCTTCAGAGTAGTAACAGGGTTAGCCAATCAGACGTAAGATTACATCATTAATATGCATGGATCCTGTTCATTTTTTAACACATCTTAAATGTTGATGACATAAGCCTATATTCCAAATCTGATTAAAATCATGTCGGAAATATGGACTATGGGTGATAACAGGTAACTGATGATCGATGATGGACAATGGTCTATACATAATCTCACCTGAGAGTTTCTTAAGTTCTAAGTTTCAACTTGTTATGCTTAAGAGCAAAAAGTAAAATCTGGATCCTACCTGGCCAATTCTGAATTCTTTTCCCTGCAGATTGTTTCCTTCTCATTTTTCTTCTTGTCCCCAGTAGGTGACTCCACTGGTGCAGAATCTACCAGTGGTCCTGTTGACACAACCAAACCCATCTGTGCCCATTTGGCTGCCTTCCTGAGAGCTGTCATCACATCTTCTGTGGTTACCTCAGCTTTGCCAGTCTGTTATAAACAGATAGGTATTTGCTAGTTGGCACTACTGTATAATTATGTAAATCATACTCATCAGGTGTCACATGTCCCTTATAAACAACAGTTTATGTTAGATCATGGGGTATCTGACCCTGAAATGGCTTTGCATGTGGGCTCAATAATCTGTTTATCTCATTAAACCAGTGTTTATATGCAACAAATTACACCTGATGAGAATTTTTAATTTCTTTATGAAAATTCTTCATAAAGATTTCATCACACACAGCAAAGAAAAATAAGTAATGAGGATCTGAATTTGTAGTCACTCTCTACTGCATATAATTGCCCACAGAAAAAAAACAAAGCACTCCTATTGAAAGTAACCAATCAGATTTCTTCGAATCAGCACATACTTTCAAACTTGGAATTGTATCATACTTCATACCACAAAGTAAGCTTGAATGGCTAAGTCTCTATACCTGCTCTACCTACAAAGCTACTTTAAATATTATATTTATATCTATGGTGTGGTCATAAAGTAAACAGATAAAAATGTATGCAGATTTCATATTTCTTTTATGATCCATGGAAGTTCAAATTATATACCCCATCATTTTTAGTTAAGGCAGTCCTTAAAGCTGGCCAGAACTGGAGCACCCAATGCAGCCTCAGGGAGTGAATTCTATTCATTGACCACTCTAAATGACAAAAAGTACTTGCATTTACCCTGCCTACAATACTTCTTTAACGCTTTGTACTTGTGATCCTTTATTACTGAGTCTGGGATAATGAAGAACCTCTCTTATCCAAATGACTAGTCCATTCAACACCTTGTACACTTTTATTATGCCATTGTATGTAGTGCAGTGTGTGCATCTTAAGGATTTTTGGTCCATCTTAAAAACCAGTCCTTTTTTTGGTCATTAATGAACCTTTCCTCTGTACTCCCTCTAAGTTATCCATATCCCTCCTGAACCTTTGGGAGTGGACTTGGTTTCCATACTCTAATATTGGTCTTGCCATTACTGAGTACAACTTCGCTATTATGGCCCCATCTTGATCACCCCCAAAATATTATTGGGTTTCTTAACTTCATCAACCAAAATACCTTCTCTTTTTGATACGGCTGCAAGCTTGGTAACTGTACCATTTATGGATTTCATATAGTAAGTATAGTGTGGATTGTTGTATCCTTAGTGCACATCCTTCCTGCTTGCAATATCCTTGACCAAGGACACCATGAATGAATGCTGTAGATTGCACATAAAAATCAGTCTTTGTATCATAGTTTAGCCTTGTAGTGAACAAAATTGTGATCTAAAGGATTGGAAAGTGTCCACGAGTCTTAACAGAAAATGTTGCAGACAAGTTTAGAATGTCAAGAAATTGCAGCTTGAATTATAAGCTTCAACATTCAAAAGATTGTTGTGATGCATTATTTTCTGTGGTTAAATCAGGTCTCTCCTTATGGGATTATAAAAGTATTTACTCTTTTGATTACTGAATACACAACCTTTGTCCCTGAAAATGTGCAGAATTGTTCCACTTGATTAATGGTGGAATTCTAAAGACAGACTCTCTCTCTCTCACAGAATTGTTCCACTTGATTATTGGTGGAATTCTAAAGACAGACTCACACACACACACACACACACACACACTCTCTCTGTCTCTCTCTCTCTCAGAAAAGCAAAGGATATCCAATGCTTGGTTGTGCAATATGTTGTGATATTTATAACTTTTTGTGTCAACAAACAATAAATACAAATCATAACAATCTACTATTTACAAAACATCAGTGTTGGTAAAACACTAGGTCAAACAATGGCTACATATCTTGGTAAAATTATATTTTAATAAGAAAAACACATCTATCAGCATTCTCTTTCTTCTCTCTCACGGATGTGATCAATACTGCAGTGATAGTAAATCATTCAGAGCTCGCTTGTGCAAAGGCTGACCTGAGATCTGTATGTACAAAACTGGTGTCAATAATCCAATAAACACCTGATTTAATTACAATGGTTTGATAAGGAATTTTAAAATTTTTTAAGCATATTAGAATGCGTTTTTCTAGACTGATTATCTGCTTCAGAAATCTTGGCTTATCTGAAAGCTGGGAACTGGAAGACCAATTGTAAAGACAGCATTTGTATAATCAACTTATGAATGAGTTCCATTAGGGAATTACTGACATGAGAGTATGCCTCAATTACTAAAGATCAAGATTTCTCCTTAAACATGAGTCCCAAAAAGGAACTAATGATCTATAATCCAAAAAGACTTTCCAAGAATTAAACCTATTACCATTTCTTCATTTTAACTGCCAGGTACTGAAACCTCTGATATTCTTTATAAAATTAGCCACTGTGGTGGAACAATTTTTATTTAAGGCAAACTAGTTTTCTTTTTGTTAGCTTTACTGGGTGTTTTTAGCACTTTATTGTCTATATCATGCCAAGGAAATGGGAGCCTTGATAATGATTTTCTCAAGGGCATACCAAAGCAGTCAACATGGGCTGGCTTGGGTGGGTATTGAACCCATGATCCTTGGATAATGAGTCCAATTCTCAACCAACTAAACTACTGCCGCTCCCTTTGGAGAAATTAAACAATTAGAAGATGTATGATGAAAAACCAATGCCAATATGACAATCAGTTCAGGAGGAGTAGCACCTTTCTCATTTAAAAGCAACTACAAGTCATCTGGCAAAAAACCCTGTCCATATGACTTTCCATTCAGAAGTAGTAGTGATAACAAGATTTTCAAAATGGATGCGATGGCTAAAAGGAAAATGCATTTAAATATGTTCACTAAAACGCAAGTTACCATCAGAAAACCCTATCAGATGGCAGCCCATCTGCACACGTAGCTACTAACAATAATATCCTGTAACTTCATGCTTTTGATCTCTATAAAAACAAGTACCTTAAACCTCAAAACCTCTCCTTTTTGCTGAGTTCATCTTTATTTAGGTATAAAAAAACTTTAACACTTAATTTATAAAGAGTGCTGACGGATGTACATATGGACAGATAGAGTTAAGCTTCCAACAAGGTGGGATACACAAAAATTGTCTTGAAAAATATGATACTACAGCTTTGTGAATTCATTAACAATTATTAATTTTCCTGTTTTTTGTGAAAATAGACCATACAGAAAATCACAGTTTGCATTAGGAGTCATATTGTTTGCACATAATTATCATTGTTTCTTAGGTGTTTGAATTCATGGTTTGTAGCAACAAAACAAATACTTATACCCAATTAAAAATAGTGAATTCAATTTAAAATGTACAACTGCAATTGGAAGTCTTTCTATTTTAAATTCAGCTGATTCCTATCACTTATTCTATACACTATTTATCGAATGAGAGTTGTGTGTGTCTGTTCTGGGTATGCAAGAGAAGGTATGAATCATGGAAGAAATATTAAAATCAAAATTAAGAATACTGGATGGCTTTTTTGCCTTTGTCAATTCTTTGCCAAGTATCTGAATATCATTCTTGCAAAAATTTTAATTTCTGTCCTTTTCTAATAATCAACACTGATTCATCTCCATAAATTCAAACACACCCAAAAACTCATTCTTTTTTAAGAATGAATGATCCAAAATGATCAATATAATCATTAACAAACAGCATGCATTGAAATTCTGATCTGATACAATTAGCAATACAAGTTTACTATCACTGTTCTAAGCACAAAGTCTTTAGTTTTTATTCCCATTTACATGGTTAATTAACTGTATCATATGCAAAGTGTGGTTCATATAAGAAAACACATACTGATAGTATGTGGTGCAAAAAAAAATAATCTTTGTACCTTTGTCATCTCTCTGTCCATACGCACAACTTTCTCCATGTTAGTTCCTCCACCAAGTCGGAATGGACGATTTTCTGAGCTAAAGAAAATAAATCAGAATGGAAAAATCTCATACAAAATAAGATAATACATCCTAAAGTTTTGTGAACATGGTGATAGCAATATTTTAATCCCTTTGATTGAATTATTTTTGTCTATTATGATACTTTATGGGAATGGCTACAAAAAATATGGACGAGTTTATATTAGGCATCTTAACATTTTTCAATTTAAGAATCTCTCCCTGCTAATACAAGTAACTGTTTACATGTAAAAAAATTTTACTAAAGAAAGAGCTAGATGTGAAGAAGTGACAAAAGGTTTGTTGCATGTAAAAATTATATAGTATATAATGAATAAATTCATGCAAAGAAAATATATCTGTGCTGACATAATTATACCAACAGTAGTACCATATTCAGTATTAAATTAAACCAAAAATTTAAAGCCACCTTCTTTCTGCTAAACAAAAAATCAAAAACGTATGCATCAAACTATTCTTTAAATATATCCACAGATTTGGTTTGAAAAAATACATTAATTCTTGTTTGTGTTACCATGCTCACAAGCCAGTATGTACAGCTAAAAGCCCCAGCTGAGATGTTTGACCTTAAAATCAATATCATAGCATTGACTAGCAATTAGTTTATAAGAATGTGCTTACAAACATAGTCTGGTAAAAATTCATTTACACACATACAATCGTTGTGTTCATAAGCTCAGTGAAATAAAAAATGCAAGTGATGATGTCCGACTTGATACCATGATTAATTTGGTCTGGTTTACAATACTGCAGACATGATAGTGGTTATATCTGCATCATTTTCATTCAGAACTAATTACACAATTAACAAATTTTCATAACACCCCATGTCAATGCCACTAGTCATGCAAAAGCAGTGATTCTGGAATTTCTGATATGGCCAATCAGATGAATAATATTTTTACTCAAAACCACTTACATACTACGATGTGATATTATTTTTGTGAAAGCTTCATGCCAATACAACCCTTCATTCAGAAGTAGCCATATACTGATTTTTATGATGATAAATAAGGGCTTTATTTCTGGAGATTAGATCAACATCATATTAACATAGAAATAACAATAAATTGCAAGAAAGAAAAAGTTTCATTGAAACAGTGATAAAAAGTGGCCTTGACCATTGAACTTTTGAAATCAAAATCAATATGTTTCTACCTAACTCCAAGTCAAAGGCATCCAGAAAGTTTGAAAACTGAAGATGATGAACTTGAGTGATAAACTTGAGTGATTAAGCAGAAAAAATTTTAATAATGGTCTGTTTTTTTTTGTTTTAATGACACTTTCAAATACATTACAGACTATATCAGACCAAGGAAATAAGAGCTGTGACTTTCCCTAGAACACACTGAAGCAACTAGCATGATGGCCTGGGCAGATATCAAACCCACAATCCTTGGATTGAATACCTGCTGATAAAGGGACAGATGGACAACACCTCAACATAATACATTCCACTTTATGGTGGGTATATAACATCTTTTAGTGAAAACCAATGATGTTACGACTATCAGTTCAGTTTTTGGGGTTTGATTCTATTTTCAGTACATGACAGGACACATATGGCAGGCAGGATTACTGGTGGAAGAAGAGCCTGGGGAGAACCACTGACCCACAGGAAGTTACTGGCAAGATTTCCCACATACCCATGTTGGTGAAGCCATGACTCGAACCTACACTGGGCAGAAGCAAGATGTCAGTGATTTGCAAAGGCAACTGCCTTAGACTTCTCAGTCACCCATGACCCTCTTGTCAAGTAAGACCAATAAGACACCATTAGAAGTCTTTCTGTGAAACCAAATCACTTCTGACATCAGAACCAACAAAATTATAAGAAGTCATTTAGTGAAAACTCCATGCCACAATGGCCATCTGATTAAGAAAAGTCACAATGAAAAGTTCCAAGATGGCCAATGTGGTAGCCATAATGGATGTCTGAGGACCAACTAGACCTTGATCTGAATATGTGTGAAGTTTTAAGGCAGTCTTCCATTTGATTAGAAGGAGTAGCAGGACTCGAGGAAAACCACTCGTCCACTCATCTTGACTGAGTAAACATTAGCTGGGCCAAGTAAAACTTGACCACATACCCATATCTGGGCTGAGTAGATGCAGATTTGCACCTTGATAATACATTTGACATTTGGCATGCATACATTGTCTACTTGTCAGTACACAACATACTGCAGTGGTAACAACTTAACTTACTTCTTTTTGTTACACACAGGTATCTGATGTAAGCATGATACTAAAATTGGGAAATATGATCATATTGTGTTGAAGTTTTACATATAGTCTTTCTAAATGCTGCTTGCATTAACAATGACATTTAAATTTAGACGTCATCTGGATGTGGAAAAAGATTCCCTCTGAATGAGTTACACACATCTGTATCAATAAAACCTGTTAAAAGTTAAAGAGACAATGAATATCAAAATTTGTGTTGTTTTTCATCTGGTCAGTGAATGTTACAGCTGCTCCAGGTCACTGGTGTTTGCAAGACTGAAGCTTTATTGATGCATTGTCATGCCAAAAGGATGATGCCAGCCATTATTTCTATTAGCATGTAATTACTTTTCACAATCAAACATTTTAAGTGTCTCAACCAATCTTCACAAGCTTTTACTTAATGCATGCTGTTGTTATCTATTGATAATGCAGATAATATTGAGATAACAGCCAACTGAATGAAATCTGGTTTAGGTAATGATCTAAAAAAGTTCCAGTTCATTTGGCCAATCAGCAGTCTTCCTTTTCAATGCCCCCATGCCTAGCTCTCCAGAATTAAGGTTTGACCAAATTGAATCATTTCTATAAAAGTTGGTTGAAATTTACACGATTGTAATTCTTCTTTCAATTGTAAGGTAATGACATTTTTCTTGGAAAAAAAATAATTACATACTTGTATAAATATCTTCTAGTGTTATTATTTTGGTGTGATATGTATTAGCAAGGCCACTCACTCATGGATGAGTAGCTCTTGCAACTCACTCCCATAGATGAGTGGTTGGGAAGTTTTTTCCTCATCCAGAAGTAGTGTTAACAAACTTATACTAATGATGGATGATGGACAATGGACAGATAAGAAAGAATGGGCCATTGCAAAAACTATTTTGGTTTATGACCAGTAGTTCTAAAAATTCATAATATATATGCAAAGGTTAAAGATCATACACTATTCATATCAAATGCACAAAAAAACATGTATGTTCATGATTAAATGTTTTCAGTATGATGCAACTAATGAGATTACATCGATTTTATGCAACAGAAAGCCTATGCATCTTCATTATGGCAGACTATAAATTGCTAAACATTTTCCATAGTGTAATATATTTTCCCTTGCTTTTATAATTTTCATTCAACATTTCCCAACATCTCATGTACTTTCCCTTGTTTTTATAATTTTCATTAAACATTTCCCAAAGTCTCATATACTTTCCCTTGCTTTTATAATTTTCATTAAACATTTCCCAATATCTCATATACTTTCCATTGCTTTTATAATTTTCATCAAACTTTTCCCAAAGTCTTATATACTTTCCCTTGCTTTTATAATTTTCATTCACTTGAATGTAAGTTCTTTTTTTTTTTACATTATTTAATAAGCAACAAAAGTTTATACCTGGTCATTTTATGCCTAATCTCAACAAGAGTTCATAGCATTTTGATTCACTTAAGTAACAAGAGACATATTGATGTCTTACTCTAATGATTTTTTAATTTAATTTAATGTCATTTAGAACTGTACAAGAAGCACTCATTTTACAAAAGTGGACATATTTAAGCTAATATAAACTTTAAATTCCATAGCAGGCATAAATGGTGGAAAAGCTGAGGAAACACTAAAAAGAAGAGTCCCTTGAAAGGACTGATGTTCTACTCAGGCTAAGATAAGACCATTTTCTTCCTTTTTAATGCCGAGTATTGAAATGATTTCTGACATTCTTCAGTGATAATATTTTTAAATTAGCTGCTGTGGTGAAAGCATTGGATGTAGTTATTGTTGTTGTTACGTGCTTTTGTAAGCACATGACTCTATACATGGTGACCAGTATATTTGGTGGAGGAGGAAGATGTCTGAGAAAATCTCTGTCTCTCTCTGTCTTTCTGTCTGTCTGTTTGTCTGTCTCTCTCTCATGCAAGTACACATGCATGCTACCCAATAGTTAAAAGCCCCGGTGGTTATGCTTAATATAAACTAATACACCTGTACATAATAATGTAAACCCATGTAATTGAAATTTGTATTCTTGAGTGGGAAACAACATTAATACATGATTATAATTTTGCATTATGCAAAGTTATAGAATGTGAACAGTTTTGATTTGGAGTTCTGCCCTCAACAAGTTTCGAGAACATAGCAAATCTGACAGGCAATGTATAATTTCAGCTAGCAATTGAAAATATTTATAAAATAGTGATTACCTCAATAGAGGCTGTATAACTTCATGGGACAGCTGATCTTCCCTTTTATGAATAAAGACAGACAGACGGCCATTCTGAACATCACTATCTTCTTGTTTATCTTTGTCCACTCCCATTCCAGCCTTGGACAGGTCAGAATCTGGTGAATGATGACGGCTTGACACTGTAGCTATGTCACCTAAAGCAACAAAAAGGACAGAAG
Organism: Venustaconcha ellipsiformis; assembly: GCA_003401595.1. Taxonomy (NCBI): domain Eukaryota; kingdom Metazoa; phylum Mollusca; class Bivalvia; order Unionida; family Unionidae; genus Venustaconcha; species Venustaconcha ellipsiformis. The sequence continues at coordinate 17,587 of QKMX01103506.1, read as the reverse complement.
CAATTAAAACTATTCATTTGAAATTAATTTGAGAAGAAGGTTTACAGAATTCCTGGCACAAATCTTAATCCCAAACAGCTTGACTTTCCAATCATGCTCACAAACATAGGGAAGATTTACAGAGTTCCTGGCACAAATCTAAATCTCCAAGAGCTTGATTTTCCTATCATGATCACAGACACTTAGCAGGTTTACAGAGCTTCTGACACAAATGTAAGTCTCCAAGAGCCTGACTTTCCTATCATGTTTACAAACATAGGGTTATATTTCTCACTTTTGCAAACCATGTATCCTTTTAAACTAACTGAAAAAAGGCAATAACTCCATACCAATTTGAGCAGAAGACACAAATGTTTTAAATGGCACATCAATATGTCATGGGCATTTCACCTACCAAACGGCAAATGGCCCTTAAAAACTGCAATTCTTTATCATTTTTTTAAATTGTCATTTTGTTTCTTTAAAGATATTTCCTATTAGTTTTAGAGCCTTGTTTATGCTTATGAATTCTTGTGGAAGGCAACTGCTATGTAGCTATTTATAGGACAGGGGATTCTCCATCCACAACATAATAGCTACATCAACGTCAAACAAATAATTCTACCAATGGTAGGCGATCTAAGGTTTTGACCATTCCACAGCATGGTCATAACATTTTATCTAAATTGGCATATGTGATCTGAGGAGTTTTTTATTCAACTTCATTAACAGTTTATGCTACCTACAGAGGCTAATTACAAATGAAAGTAAGACTATTAGTAAATGTTTGTAGTGATGGGAGTCCAATAGTTACACAGTGCAAGACATCAGCTATGACAGTTACGATGGGGAAGCAGCAGGATTTTTATTTTGTACCTTTCCCCTGTATCTATCTATCAAGAACTGTGAATCCAATTGTTATAATGTTAATCTTTGAACCCCACATCCTCCCAATCCCTATATCCATTTGTGTATAGTTTTAAATTCATTTATAATGAACTGCAGTAAAAGTTCTGTACAACATAGCCCCAATGTTCTTCTTGGCAAATTTTGAGTTTACCAGCTTTTTTTTCTTCAATTCTAATCAATGAAAAAATTATTTATCTTCTGAAAGATTATAAAGATTTGTCTTCCGCTTCTATCAAATCAATTTACTAAATTTTCTAAATAAAATATAAACCCAACACTTTTATTTAGTTTTAAAGCCATGCAGTGTGTATGCCTTTTGATTAGTGTTTACATTAGTTACTTTGCACATAACTCTATTTACTGAAATATAAAGTAGTTCTCTGTACAGATTTTATAGAAATAAATTCATATATGTAAGATCACATGCCTATGTTCTGACCAATGGAGATCTTCCCTAATTCATCAACTGATGCAACTGCAATTATAAGCACTATATGATGTGAAGCCCTTAGTATAATGACCCTGATTATCAATAGATGCTGCCAGATCTTCATTTCTGTGAGGAAGTATTACTGCTTCAAGGTCAGACAAGACATTCTCCAGTTCACAAATTTAAAGGCATACTCAAATACTGTTTCTATCATGAACATCAATATTGTCAAAGTTCACAAAATAAAAACATTAATATTTTACATTCTTCTTTTTTAAATCTTAAGAAATTCTATACCATCAAAATACACTACTCCTTTTTAATCAGAGCCAAAATAACTTGTGAAACTACTTATAATGTGACATCATTGATGGATCCCATTCTTTATTCTTCACAATTTACAAACAAAAATCACAAAACAGATGACTACCAAGTCAGACTTTATTATGTAAAGTCATATCATACTTGACATCCAGTGTTTAAACATTTATATTTTACAATATCCAGTTATCTTCTGTGATTACTGGGGAACAGAAGATGAAATAAATTAAACTATAATCATATAACAAAAGGGCTGCTTTGTTTTTTTTTAATTTCATTGTCTTTTTTATTATGATTTCTTTTCCAGATCTAAATTTAATTTCTGTGATCATGTGACCCCTGCATTCCAACTTGCTCCTTTAACGTAAACCATTCTGAAATGTACTAGTCATTTACCAAGTGACACAATGAAGTAGTCATTTTAAAATCAATGTCTTAAGGAATTAATCAGTAACAAATATGCTATTAGAGTCTACTCTTTCAATCTACAAGTGTAATTAGAGTTTGGAAGCTTGACTAATTTTTGGTTGTGACTGATGGATACACATGCTATAATATTTAAACAGGCAACTTGTAGGATAAAGTCAACAGACCTCAAAAACAAAATTTTTAAAATCTTTAGAAACTATTCAACAGAATGTACAACACTTCCCCACTTCAACTCTTACTGTTAACCAAACCTTTTTGCATCTACCTACTGTCCTCACTTTTGTCACAATATATGTTTTGGACACTGTCACTAGCTAGGTATCATTCCTGAGGTGAACTGCAGTTGAGAATATTGGAAAAACAAAAGGTCCTTAAAAAATATTCTCAAATTCCGTTTCTCAAACAGATATTTTCCACCACTGAACTCAGCAATAAGTAATTGTAGGATAAAGTCAAACAAGTTTTGAATACTTCTAAAATGAATGATTTACATTCTTTGACTCAGCAAAATTAACATAACGGTCAACTTAATTCTGGTGGATAAATAAGTTTCCCCAGCACACAATTTTTGTCCTACATGATTTGTCCCTCAAATAAAAGTTCAAATTTTTTTCAATGGAATCATATTAAAGGTATATATAATATTAATTTAGGGAGACATTTTGAGAATCTGAATGACCCTGGGACCAGGAAAGATAACTCACCAGGAACTAGAAAGTCACCCAGCTTGGCCAGAAGAAGACTGATGATTCTTGCAGGTGGGTCGGAGACTGGCTGAGCTGAACTCCAGTAGCTGGAACTAACATGCTGTCCCCAAGCTGGTAACTTTACTGACTCACAGTCAACTGTGTTCACCAAGGGCAGGGCCACTCGACACAGCTGGAGGATTATTAACACAAGTTTGGGGGAAGGCCTGCAAAATTAGCACATATGATGTATGTACAGCAATACTGAAGTAAGTCTAAGTACCTGCTATATATATCAAGATAGCGTCCTTATAAATCATAAAAACACTTTATCCCATATTCTAAATACTTTTGCTACCTTTTTCTGTTGTCTGTTGGACAGAGCTTGCCAAGTATTTATTTAAGTCTTTTCTTATTTCTTCAGGAAGTTATCATAGATAACAAACTGGTGGCTACTGATATAACTGGTAGTGACAGTTTATTAAATTTAAAATATATAGTTACAACCAAATACTTTCAAGATCATCTTGAGGCCTTAAGAAGTATTCCTCGAAAGATCAAAGCACAGCTTCATTTATATAATACTCAGTTTATTTATTTTGGTGGATATCAATCTGTGTGGTTTTGAATGAAAAAAATGTGTTTATCATAGTGAATATACTCGCTTACATGTCAGGTCCAGCTGCAAAAAAGACAGACCCTCATCTGCCATCACATAATGCACTGGCAGAACTAAGTCTATGTTGTTTGCTCTACTGATTACTCCTAACAAACTGTATAGACACAGATCTGATGATGCATTGTACAATGACAGATCTTCATCTATACAGTCTGCAGTTGGACCCAGCTTCTAAGTAAATATAAATGGTATTTAAATGTGTGGATTTGGGAACAGGGTCTTTGTATTGGATCAATGTTGATTGGGCATTTAAATATGTGGTTTGTAGCAACTACAAAATTGGTACCTAACAAATACAAGGGGCTTCACAGTAACCTGACTCAGTAACACACACACACACCCTTTTATTCACCCCTCTTCTATTCTACTTTTAAACACCCAACCCAAACCCCAAACAGCCCATTTTCTTGGGGTGGTTATGAAGGCATTACCAGACTTGGCCCATTGAAATTCATCTTAAATAATCACTCCAAATTACCTTGTTGTAGGTATTATATGTGTTAAATTGTTATAAAATAAAAAAAGATATGTAACATATTTATATCCAACATACTGTTATGCTGAAATATCTTTTATTTCAATTAGTTTGAAAGCTACCAAAACAAGTGTGTACTCATATTGAGGATTTAGGTCAGGAATTATAGACATCAATTTTTACTGTGACTTTGTCTGGTTTCTACTCTATTTTACATTGTGTACCATTAACACATGCTTTAAAAAAACAACACTTTTACATTCAGAGTGGGACATTATAAAAAAAAATCCCTTTGACTGTAACAAGAGTTTCATGCACAAACATGTAACCTCTCTGTGCATGACCTTTACAAACACTGACAAAATCCTTATGCATTTTCACATTGATAAATATAGAGTACTCCCTCACTCTAAATTGCCTCAGTATAAAGCACTTTCTTATAAAAGGCAGCTATGAACATGAATCCCCTTTCATTATTTAACACATTAAAAACAGTCTTGTGAGGTCAATACCATGAGAGACCACCTGTCTTGAGACCAGGTTCTCCATACAGGTACAATAGTAGATATTTATAAATGATTATAAGCGCTTTTTGGAGAACTGTGTCTCTGAATGTGAACATCCTTGTAATGACATAGATTCAAACTTACACAGGCAAAATGGGATATTCTAGCATATTGGGACAAAACCTTTCAGCTTATATTAATTTCAAACTAAAGTTTCAGTTGAGTACAGTAAATGATCTAAAAGATACATGTATGTAACTTACACACAACTGATGCTAGCACTTTCAGGAAAGTAATAACTGTTACCTATGTCTCACCATTCACAGGTGAGTAAAAAAATACCTCTGATCAAGGAGTAGTGATAGCAGTTTGGATACACAGGCAGGCTGGCTCAAGATTGCCTTTCCCATTCGACTTCGGGATAAGTTGTTCAGAAGACTGAGTACCTCCTGCAAAGCCTCAGTCCCTGCAGCTTCATTACCACCAGTTTCTGTGGCACGGGCAAGGTGATTAGTCAACAGGACTGACACCTGTCTGGCAAGACCAGAATGTTCAAGCTCCTCAAACTGTGATCCTGAAGAAAAAAAACCATCAAAATAATTAAAATCAATCAATTTATCTAATGAAGAATTTGGATAATAAGTATATGTAGCTTGAAAATAGAGAAAGTCCTATACATATTTGGTTTTCATAAGTTTTGCAAGGGAAAGAACTCCTATACATATGCAGTTATCCATAGCAGAATGTATCATGAAGCAACTTGTTGTACACTTTCATCTTTATGCTTATCAACCTGATGGAACAGATACTAATCATGGTTGATTAAGATGACAAATGTAGCAAAAGGCTGAATCGAGAAAGTAAACAGATATGTATCACTGCTTAACATTTTAATTAGGAGAAGAAAAATTGTTTGGTGGTAAATATTAGACCACTCAGACTTTGTTGTTATTTTACAAATTTAGAATTGGTGAATGAACACTGTAAACTGGTCAGAAGGCAAGCTTCAGAATCATAATGCAGCAACTTTAAAATGACTGCAACATTTTCTGATTACAAATATGTATGCCAAGTGGGGCAGTACTGGGTTTTCCAAGAGAAATATAATCATTCATTCAAGTGGAATACCAGAAACATTTTTCACTGCTCTGTTGATAATACCATGATCAAGAAATCTGAGCTATTTATGCTTGGATAGTCTTGTGGTAAGTATGACCACCTCTCATACAGATGAACCAAAATGTGCATATACTTTTTCCTAATTTTTTTTCCTTTTTAATGTGCAGTTTCACCTTTAATTGGGAAGAATAATTAGGTTACTACTGATATTTTCTGATCAAATACTGTAACAGTAAAACCTGTTATGAGAGACCACTCCTACTGCCAATAAAAAATGGTCTCTCAATACAGGTGGTCTCTCATAACAGGTTTGTACAAAATTACCATTTTCAAGGTCCACTTCAGAACAATTTAAAGAAAAATAACCACAATCACTTTAAATATTTATATTCTGTATTAATAGTTCTCTCATCCCAATGTTGATGTATCCATCAATTTAGGAGAAGTAGCTATAACATGATTTTAAGATGACCACTGTGGTGGCAATATTGGATGTCTAATTGGCATTAATGGCATTCTGGACAAACTAGACAATTGTGGAAACAATGATATGACTTTACATTAACAAGCATTTTAAGCAGAGTAACAACAACATTTACAAGATGACTGCCGTGGTGACCATATTAGAGGTCAGATTGGTACCATTTTCATTTAGAACCAACTGGACAACATAATACATCTTCTGGTGAATACTCAATGTTAATATGACTTTCCATCTAGGTTAAAGTAGCAGTGATAATATTTTTAAGAATGCCACATTGATGGTCATATTGGCACTATTTTCATTTAGAACAAACTAAACACCTTAAAAAGTTTTGTGATGATAAGCCCATGACAATATCACATTCCATTCAGTAGCAATAATTAGATTATCAAGATGGTTTCTATGGTGGCCATACTGAATATCAGATCGGCAAATTTGTAATTGATGACAATCTATATATCAAGAAAAGTTTGAGTAAAAAAAAAAACGTTGATGTCACCATCCTCTAAGGAGGAGCAGTGTTAAGATTTTCATATCAGATGTCTATGTGGGACCATTCTTTTATGAGCAAAATTTCACCATAAGACGTCTTGTGGTGAAAGCACATATTAATATGGCTGTCTGTTCAGAAGTAGCAATGATAACAAGATTTTCAAGATGACTTTTGCAGTGGTATTATCTTCAATGATATTGCTATTATCAGTTATAAATTATAAATTATATTCATTTTAATCCTAATGTTATAATTTTGCCAAGTTTTTTAATTGTTCTACTAAAATTATACATCTTGTATTCTAAAATTTATTTTTTATATTTGGTTTTCATAAGTTTTGCAAGGGGAAGAACTCTAAAGCCCAAACCTGTAACTCTCAAAAGTCAATATCATGGGTTCCTTCTCTTGCAGAGAGAGAGAGAGAGAGAGAGAGAGGTCATTGTGTGAAAATAATCTTAAAAACAAACCTTCCTCTGTCTCCCATGTGACACATCTGCTGGCAAGAACTTGGAAGCCGGCCCATGCCATTGCCGACACTTTCTGTCTAGTGGACTGGGTCTCCATACTCATTTCTGCTCGGTGGTTGGCCAGGCTGCACAGCTTGTCAAGTAGGTGGACCAGACCAGATCGAACCAGGCACTTTTCCTCAGCCCTGTTGATTGAAGAGAACTTTACATTGCAAATTCACAACAGACTTTAACTAAGTGGAAAATGGGACAAAAACCAACTGATAAGGCAAGTAGCTGAATTTGAGAAAATCCAGGAACAATGTAGTAGCAATGGGAGCATCACAAACTATTCTGTTTTTTAGTCTGTTACTTGGGAGGGCCCTATACAGCAGCAAATAAGTTGGAAAACAAAACCAGGGGAAAATGGGCATTCAGAGGCAATAATGCATATCTTAGATGACATGAAAATCCGATTACCTCAAGGTATCGTCAATATCAATGGACATCATGATCAGAAAAACAATATTCCTTAATACAGTTATGCTGATACTGAATTTATATGCCAAATTTGACTGAAATCTGGTGAATTTTCGTAAAGTTATCTTGTAGAAACTCAAGTCACAGGAATGAGCAGTCATGGGGCCACAATTCTTCTAAATGAGTCTAAACCAATAAATGGCACATGCAAGTCTCTGAGACAATGATGATATGAAATTGCACCAGAGCTGAATGGCCCTTGAGCTATACCAGTTACCTGCAACATCCACCCACAAAGGAGAAGAATAAAATTAACTCCATCCAAAATGCACTTGACAATAATAAATCCATAAAAGGTAAATTCTAGGTCTTCAGGCAATATAGACAACAAACTGCACCAGAATATGTTGAATGATTCTTGAGAAATGCTATATACAAAGATGTGCAGTTGTGGAAGTTTAAGCATGATGGAAAATGGACATTAACTCCATCAAAATTGGACCCCAAAAATAAAACCTTTAAAATTCACATATGCTTGTTATAGGCAGTTCACCAACAAAAAGCATTCAATTATGTTTAAGTCTACAAAGCTATGCTGGTTGCAAGCATCATCCCATGTAAAGTCATAATGTTAATTGTCAAGGGCCATAGCTCTATCCAAAAAAGAGTTGATGAGACAAAAGCCCCTAAAAAGCACATCTAGGTCAATGAGTAAATAGACACAAACTGTAATAAGCCCTGGGAAAGCACATGTACATGTAATAAGTCCAGGGGAATGTGAGAAAACCTGTTAATAGCTTCCCATGGGTTAGTGGTTCTTTCCAGGATTTACCAGGTTCTTTCTACACTAAATATACTAGCCATCACATATTACAAAAATGGCATTAATCCATAACAACACACATCATAATTTGCATCTATTTGCAAGTTTTTACAAAATATACTAAAAAAAATATAAAATATAAAACAATAGTTCTAATTAATTTCAAATGTCTGTTTTAAAAAACAGGATGTTAAACAAATTAGCAGAAGATAAGTCTGTTCCTAATGTCTGTGATTCCAATTCAAATGGAAGAATAGGTAATATTCTGTATTTTCATCTGAGGATAATATTTCCAACTTCTAAAAGTGATGATCACATAAACTTCATTCTCTGTATTAACATTAATTATCACACAGCTGCATGTGTCTGAAATTAAGAACTGATATTTTATAAAATTTCAGCACTCATTTACAGATGTAAGTGCTTTAAATTTCAGTTAGTATTGTGTAAAATAAATCTGCATTTTGTGCATATCCCAGTGTTTAAATTCTTGATCTGAAGCAAATGTATCCAATCATGTGTTGCTGAGCTATAATGAATACAAGAAGTATGCACAAATGGACAGGTGGAAAGACAAACTGCCAGATGGATGGAAATGGTAATTACTATAGAGCTTCAAAATCTGGACCCTAATAATTGTACAAAAGTTTAATAACTGTGTACAGAATTATCTTTTTCTGGTTTAAGCTACTTAAATTTATAATTGGAATGGGCAGTTGGGGTGGGTGAGGTGATTTCTGATATTTTAGGTGCAACACCGATCTAAAAAATTTGAATTATCACTTTAAAAAGAAGAATTTCAATGGCAGTTCACCCCTACCTACCAGAAAAATAATTTGTTTGAATTTTACTTCTCTGAATTTCACATAATCAGAAGCCTTCACTATACATGTGCTGCCATTCATTCAAAGCTATTGCTCTGAAAATAAACTAAATGAACATTTTTTTAGTTAAATGTGGATTTATTAATCCATAAAGCCAGCTTAAAAACTGTACAAGTTTGTGCTCTGTCAAATAACTTGAAACATATCAAACTGTTCAATAGCTCTGCTATATGAAGTATGTGTAATTCAGTTAAGCACATTGTGAAAGCACAACATTACCTCAAAAACTTATAGGCAATAGGGTTCAAAAGCATTGACTTTAGCATGAACAACAGAGCAAGTTTGTGACCAAGACTCCAAATTACAGCTAACAGTCAGATGAGCAGTGGTGGTAGGGTGTTTAACTGCTGTTAAATGTGACAAAATTTATTTTCAGGTACAACTATTATTGATTTAATAAAGTTTAAACTCATATTTGCACAAATTTGTCTGGAAGTAGTTGCTAGAGAAATTTACTATGCTAACTGACATCTAGGTTATCATGTCAAAGAATTATTAAATTCTCAACAATTGTGAAATGTATGCCAGTATCAGCCACGAAAAGAATAGTTACATGTATTTTATAACTATTGTTCATCATCCTTATGCTAACATGATGATTGTTTGTGTTTTACTGAAACAATGGACCCTTTATTTCTATTTTATGTCCCATCAATATCCACAAATAATCATCATCTCTGACAGCACAGTTCACTGATTTCATATCCGATGCATGGCTAATACATGGCTCTGGATCACACCATGTGGCATGGTAGGAAAAGTTGGCAGTAAGAGTGAATTTTTATTATGCCAGATTCCGTTATGGTGATATTTTGAAGCAAAAGGTCATACCAGTGCTCTCATAATCAGTTAGATGTTTGACTCAACTTACAGGGGCACCAGGGGACCAATTGGTCTAAGGAGCTCAATCTTACAAATCATTTGCCTTTCACCTCACCTCATTTCACATTGGTTCAACTGCTGACTCAGTCAATGTGGGTTGAGAGAAAGCTTGCCATTTGGCTTCCTGTTGATCAACAGTTCTTCCCAGGTTCTTCCTAAACCAAATATACTGGCTGCCATGTATAGCCTATCATGTTCTGAACAACAGCATTGAAACGCAAAACCAAACCTGAATCTATAGAGGGAATGTAATAAGGATCGTCCATGTATTCAACACTATTTGCAAATGAATGGTTAAAGTCAACCCAAAGCAAATTTGTTGGTATGTTTGATCAAAATAGATGACCACAGAAATAAGTCCCTTGAATGGATTGATGCTCTACTGGGAAAATAAATTATCAAAAATTTAAGATAAGGCCATTTCTTTGTTAAAACTGCTGAATGTTGAAACCATTTATGACATTATTCAGTGATAAAAAGGTTTACAAATTAGTTTCTGTGGTGGATATAATCAAACATCAGACTAGAACCACTTCCATTTAGGACCAAGCAGACATCATTAGAAAACCCTATGTCAATATGACCATCCATTTTGGGGAAGTAGTGACAAAGCATTTCATGACAGCCTTTGTGGCAGCCTTATTAGATGTATGCATGGCAACATTTTTATTTTAAGACCAAATAGGTATGAATGGGTATGATACAAAATCGACTGGGGCAAACACCATGTTAAAATATCCATCCATAAAGCAAACAATATTTCAAGATGGCCATAATGGCTTTTATATTGAGGGTCAATTTGCATTATTTTCATTTAGGACCAACTAGACACCAACTTTACTAGACACCAAAAAATCCTCCATGTCAATTAGGAGAAGTAATGTGCTAATGGATGGACACACAATGGAAAGATGATGGACAACAGATGAAAGACAATTCCATAAACTCTTCTGGTCAATGAGCTAAAAATAAAACCTCAGAATTTTCTAAAGTCTCACAGAATATTTTGTCAAATCTCAGTCTAAACTCTGGAAATCACAATTGTGAAAATGGCAGAACTGATTATATTTTAAAATGAAATACCTGGTGTATGGAACAATACAAAGAAGTCCAATACTATTGCAACAGGATATTGGATATCTGGCTGCCAGCTGTACTACAGAGGTCATTGTTTCTGCAAATGCCTCTCGGACTTGACTCACCATTCCTCCACAGGTGAGCTCCTCAACTCTGTGATAAAACAAAACATGTTTTATTAATTCTAATGCATAACATGGATCTAGATTGGAACATGTCCTATCAATGCTAATGCATAACATGGATTTAAATGGGAACATGTCCTATCAATGCTAATGCATAACATGGATTTAAATAAAACAAGTCCTATGAATGCCACTGCAAAACATGGATCTAAATGAGAATATGTCCTATCAATGCTAATGCATAACATTAATCTAACTGGAAACATGTCCTATCAATGCTAATGCATAAAATGGATTTAAATAGGAACATGTCCTATCAATGCTAATGCATAACATGGATCCAAATGAGAATATATCCTATCAAGGCTAATGCATAACATGGATTTAAATGGGAAAATGTCCTATCAATGCTAATGCATAACATGGATTTAAATGGGAACATGTCCTATCAATGCTAATGCATAACATTATCTAAATGGGAAAAGCTTAAACCTATATCTGCTTGTTCCTTACATGACAGTAGATCTAAGTCAACTTTGTTCTATTTGTGATTTCAAGTGAACAGTAAGCACCCTCCTGCACATTAGAGTATGCAATGCAGATTTGAGTCTACATGGTTCTATTTGTGACTTTAAAAAAACAACATACACATTAAGCTGCCAGCACATCAGAGTATGCTATGCAGATTTGTGTCCACACTGGAAGTTCTATTTTGATTTCAAGTGAAAGCATACACCTGATATGCCAGCACAATACAATATGTGATGCAGATCCAAGTTTAATGTTTTATTTGTGATTTCAAATGAACAACATGCACCTGAGATGCCAGAATATTATAGAATGTTATGCAGATTTGTATCTATGTTCTATTTGTGATTTCAAAATGAACATCATACACACTTGGCTGGAAGCACATTATAGTATGCAATGCAAAATTGTGTGTGTCAACATTGTTTGTCTATTGGTGATCTGTGGTGAACAGTATTCACCTTGATCTGCCAAAACCTTACAGTATTTTACACAGATCTGAGTCTACATTGTTTTGTTTGTGAATTCAAGAGAACAGCATACCCATGATCCACCAATACATTATAGTATGTGAATTCAGGAGAACAGAATACTCATGATCTACCAATACATTATAGTATGTGAATTAAGGAGAACAGCATACCCATGATCGACCAATACATTATGGTATGTGAATTCAGGAGAACAGCATACCCATGATCTACCAATATATTATAGTATGTGAATTTAGGAGAACAGCATACTAATGAAGCACAAGTATATTATAGTATGTCAAGCAGATCTAGGTCAACAGTTTTATTCATGATTTTATTTAAACAGCATACAACCTGATCTGCCAGAACATTATAGTATGTGATGCAGACTTGTGTCTGCACAATGTTATATCTGTGATTACAAAAGAACAGCATGCACCATGATCTGTCTGCCCATTACAGTATGTGATGAAGACACACATATCATGTATAGGCAGGCGATACTCCTAAGCATCAAAGAGGTGCACAATGGAAGCCCAACTCTTATCAACTTCAGCTTAAATTTAGGGATGCCACACTTGATGTGGAATTCTTAATACTTATGAGGAAATAATTCACAATAAAATTGTATCTAACAGTCCTATTAAGCAGAGATGTGTAAATACATCATTTAATTGTAACAATAATCCCTACATTACTGATAAACAGCCAAGAGCATGTTTGTTCACATGGTTACTGATTTTCTAAACATTTGCATGTAATGGGAGGTATTAAAATCTGGGTTCCTGGCATTCACAGCTTTCAAAGTTTCTTGTACATAATAATACACAGTCAAACCTGCTTGGTTGATCACCTCTTTATACTAGACAGGCATATATAATAGTCAGGCAAAATAAGCCCCATCTATACATACCTTAGTATAAATCAACCTCTACATAAAAGTCATATGTCCACTAAAGACCCTGTTTCTGCAAACCATAGTGATGACCTTAGCTGACAGACTTGACTGTAATGATATGTTAGTTTTGGGAGTTAACACAATACCTTGGACCATGCCGCAAAACAGACGTGACCGCAGCAACAAGATGAGTGGCTCCCCCAACCCTTGCAGCAGCAGATAAGAGCTCCTTCATGTGAATTAGAGCTTGTTTCCTCGTGTTTCCTCGTTTCCACCTCAACTGAGCTGCCTTCAAGAAGTCTTCAGATGAAATCTGAGTAAAACCAATGTGACTTTATAAACGTATTATATGATTTCAGGGTAGTGGGTACATAGGCAGTGCTTACTGACTCTCTAATTTTAATACAATTTCTATCCCTCTAAAGGATCTGGATTTATGACCATATAGAAACTTGTACTCGAAATGTAATCATAATTTATCTTGACCTGGTTTGAATGTCAGAAACATATGACAATAAACTGTTTTTACCTAAGACATGACAGGATATTCTACGGTGCCTATCCTTGCCTGTTTGTCAAAAGCAATGTGGGGTAGAGGTGCAGAGAAAATCATTACCTAATGATTCTACATTTTAAGCATGATTGCTCCCGTTTTTTTTAGACTTATGACCAAACAGAAAAAAATTAAAGCAAACCTGAACAATTATTTATCATGCTTTTGGTAATGTTAGAATAAATGAATGTATCATATCTGAAGAGAGAAAAGCAAGTGAGAAAAGATAAAAGACTATTTATCAACATGAATTAAAATGATCTCCAGCTAGAATGATGAAAAAGTTCAAGATTAAAAAATAATAAACCACTCCCTCAATAACTTGCAATCAACAGGGGTCCAAAAACAAAGACTGTACTATAAGCAAGGGCATGAGTTACCAAAGATCCTATACAAAAATTAAAGGGATGAGTAAATAAATAGCTGAGTACTTGTTTTAGTGAATACTTGTTTTACAATCACATTGGGAATAATTGTCAACAAAGAGCTTTCTCTAATGAAGTTGTTTACATCTTTTTTATTAATTACCTTTATTTTCAAGATACCTAATATCATGCATTACAACAAAACAAGATTCATTTTCTTCAAAAACTAGGGACATTTATTTTGTGAAACAAATGAGAGTGTTGAAATTTGATTTATAAATTTAATTTATTTTCTAATAGTAAAATATTGATGCCAGGAATTTATTGCAAGTAACAGTTCTCATCCTTGAGGACATCAATGAGTGCCAATTCAGGAACTTAAACTTCAAACTCAGGAACTTGCTTATCTATAATAAACCCTAGTTGTGAAACAAGTTCCTTTTTATCACCATGTATTTAATCATTTTGCTTGGTTACTTTAGTATCTTATCTGTGAATGAGTAGGCTAATTAAAGGTATTTCAATCATATTACTTACAAAATATTTATAACAGTGCTCAACTGATCAAATGAAATGAGTTGACACACATCATTAACCACAAGATCAGGGAAAGGTGGTATTTGCATACCTTCTAATTGTTCTTTTATTACATCCCCTTAATTTTTTTAATACAAGATACATAATTAACATCATAATACAATGTGGTGTGGTTTAAACTTATTGTAACAATACAACTAATACTTCAGCAAGTCAGCAATCAAAATTTGTTCAACACTAAATTAGGTTCAGTGAGTAATGTTTGCAGACATGGCTGTGATGGCAGACTGACACAGCACATATCTGAATACAAAGGGCATATCCATTTAAGATGATTACATTGAAACTGAAGTGAAAGAGATAAAGCATGAATTTCGCTTGACAAAACTTATTAACTGGCATTAATTTAATAAAGTGTTGCCACCAGTAGGCATTAGTGACAGTTTCATTGATCAAATTTTCATTTACTATTGTTAATTTACAGTGTGCTCAAAATGTTGTTTGGAATGAAAATTTAATAAAATACACGACTTCTTATTAAAAGTAGAGATTTTTATTATTTTTGATTCAAATTTCTGTGTACTGATTACATTTTTGATGAGAAAAAGAGCAACATATCAAGGTCAATTTTACTAATTTTAATTCAAATTTTCTTCACAATCAATAAATAGGAGTCTGTCTTGGGGGTATTTTCTGTTTTTAAAAAAAGGGATCCACACCTACCCACATCATAAGCAAGTTTGCGAGTTATCAAGGAAATGATGTATTCCAAACTCTTGAAGAAAGTGCAACATGTTCAGTATCTAAAAGTCTGAACCACACTATAAAACCAAATGGCCAGAAGCTTGATCATATGGTTTTAGACATCTAAGATGAAGATAAGATAAAGCTCTGGTCCGAAATTTTAGCCTGAAATTTTGACTCAAATAAAATAAGATCTTTCAAGTTTTAAGATTCTTCACTCTGCTGTATTGCATGGATGTAGATTGCTCATGAATATACTGATTATCTCATACCAAAAGTTCTCAAGATCAAACTAGAATTTTTGGTTTGGGAGGTTTGTAGTTCACAAAGTTAATTTAATTACAAAGGTAATTTAGGAGCAAAAAACTACTTTAATATTAAGGAGATTTTGAAAGAAAACTGACAAAAAATTTCCAATTAACCTTGAACAGCAATTTCAGCTGCTTCCGAGGGAGGATATACATTGTAAACTTGTCAAAAGTAGACACCAATGGAAAAAGGCAAAATTAGCCTTTGCACATAGGTGATCTCTCTACAGTGGTCCACTTTTTATTTGGTCTATGAACAAATATTATGCATTGAATAACATTATGGTTATTATCATTACACTATCAAGATTGTTTAATGTGCACTATGCAACAAAATCATAAAATATTTGGGATTTTTGTTATCTCCCAAATTAATGTTGCACACAAAATTACTGTATACTGGTCAATTTAATCCATCCTATACAGAAATCAATACCGACTTAAAAATAATCATGATCTTAGTTTACTCATGCTTTAAAATATCTTTTATTAGTCAGATGAAACTTGCTGAAATAAAAAAAAACAGTCACCTTATGTGAGAAGCCTGTGATAAACAGGAAATCAAAAGATGCCAAAGATGGCTATTTTCGGTGACAAATGAACTGAAACTTCACCGGTCTTTATTATACATCACACCCCCACCATACGTGAGAAGCCTGTGATGAACAGGAAATCAACACATGCCATATATTGTTATTTACAGTGTCCCATGAATTGAAACTTTACCTGTCTTTACTATACATCTCATCTCCACCCTACCCCAGAGGTATAAGCAAATTATTGTCAATATAAGTGGCAAAAAACTTAATTTGGACCAAAAAAACTAATCTATTACATGAAATAATTACAGTACACTGTATGAAAAATGTACATATATTTTTGCTACAAACCTGGTTCTGCAGCTGGTCAAACAATTACTGTCACAAATGGGCAAAATCCATGTCAATCAGAACAAGAATACAAACACAAAATATACTGACATATTACTTATATTCACTTTAACTAGTCTACATGTGTAACTCTGGCTAAAGATCATGAAGTCAAGAATTCTGAAATGAGTATGACATGTGCTCATTCCAAGTGCTCTATTACATTATTTTTATATTCTTCTTTTAAAGTTTCTAAAATGGTTTTCTCTTCTCCTTTTTTGACCTTACATGTCAAAGTTTGAAAAGATACATCTCTCTAACATTTTCATTCAAAACATCACAAGTCACACCATTAAGTCTGTTTTGTTTAACATCTGGCATAATTTTCTTTAAAAATATAGATAGATTCTCCAAATATCTATCTTATAAATATAATGAATTTGTGAGGAAATGTTTAAAACTGAAGAAACCCATTTGTTTTCTTGGAAATGTGTCCTATATGGTAGCTATGAATAGAAAACAAGGCAACCATGTGTATGTCGAGAACATATAATACTCTTACACTATTCTTATGCAGCAATCATCTTTTTAAGAATATTCTCAAATTTGCATGATCTGAATAAGAGATAATAATAATAATAAAAATAATAATAATAATATCAATCACAATTGTTTTATTCTCATTTTTACATGTATGAAAAAAGCATTATCCATGAACAAGCAAGCATAAGATGTAATTAGGTGAAAAAAGTGTAATAATTGCTGGCATGTATGCTTTAGAAATAAATTTTAAGTACTGAATGATCCTGACCTTAACAAAATGGGATATACAGTGGTCCTCCTCTTATACGGCCACACCTTCTGCACTGGGAAAGTGACCTTATAAGATGGGTGGCCTTTCCAGAGGAGGGCTATATTTTTGGTGAGAAGTATATGTATGTAGTAAGAAAGCTACATTCTTCAAAGCATTTAATATCTTCATTTAATTAAATGGTTCTTCTTATTATTAATAATTGACATGTTTCAACTGAATATGCATTAATACTTCTTATTCTTGGCATAAGCGTGATATGCGAGCGGGTGTT
>QKMX01103481.1:0-10352 GCA_003401595.1 Venustaconcha ellipsiformis | reverse complement strand
TTGCTTATAACATGGTTTGGTCTATAACACGGTCAGGTTCCATGGCTCCCAACTACAGTTTTATAGGGGTCACACTGTATCTGAAAAGTTTTCTCAAAAGAGGAGCAACAAAAAAAAAGAATCAAGCTTATAGACCAAAAATCATGAGCAAAAGATGTGATCATATACTTTCTTATCTTGTTCACTGCAATCCTTGATATCAGTGGACCACCTTTTCAGGACATGGAATTTGAATGAGTCTGTTGGTGTTAATGTTTCTAGAAGCAATGAAAAAAACAAAATTAAAGTGTTAAAGATTAAGGAGATCACAGAATAAAAACAAACTACAATTTCTCAGCAGAATTATATATTGTGTGTTTTATGCTGTAGTGAAGAGAGACATAACTGAAATCTTTGAAAACCAGTAATAAGTTTTAGCTTTACTGCTCATAGACCAGTGTGGCTTATGGAATGGTCTTTTGTCAGTAATAACTTGTCTCTCACTATTATTAAGCTTTACCTTTTCTCAGTGGAAATACCTCATCCATGCTAGATGCACCAACTTCCTGTTGTAACACATGTATCTACCCAGTTTGACCAACACCATCTGCTTGTGTACTAAGGTTTGTCATTCTTTTTGGACAACCATTGAGTTAAGACAGGGAAAGAATTGCTATGAAGGGATAAAATATAATGCTTATTCCAAAAGAAGGGCATCTGCTATACACTCCCCTCCAATGATCTCCGAACGTGATCAAATATCATAAATAGTGGAGGAGGAGGAGGAAACTTGGTCTTTCAGCATGCCTATCAACAAAGTCTACCACCTTCTTTTCCAATACATGTCCTAAGCCTAAGTGTTCGGTCACATGCTAAGATTTTTTCTTGTTTGGAAAAATTGTTGTGGCAGAACCTAGATCAGATTTGCTGCTACTTCCTACTTCAAAGTTGCTCAAGAATCAGCATCATTAAATAAATGGTCAATGCACCTTGCCATCTCAAGACCCTTAATAACAGCCTTGATCCTAAAGTTCATTCATCTGCTTTGCCTGTTAAACCCACCCCAGGACATCAAAGCCTCACAAATGGGCATTGCAGCAGGATCCTTTGCTTGTCTTGTGGTTAAGTAGTTATAGACCAGGTCATAAGTGACCATAACTTTATATACTGACCTATTTTGGGCATGTCCTTTATTATGATTCTATCGTCTTAAAATAAGTAATAAAAGTGAGTGAGAAGCAACAACCTTTGTAAAATTCAACAAATAATTTATTTCTGTTTAATTCAAAATGAAAATGTAAGAAAAGAGGAACATGGTATCCTGTTAAATTCCAAATAAAAACCATCACTGAAAGTGTTGATGTGGGTGTCCATATAATGGTGATGTTCCGACAGTCTTTTGTTCGATCACAATAATTCTATCCAAGAATATATCTTTATTTGAAACTTTACTATAAATTCAAATCTGTTTCCAGAAATGTTTTTTTTTGCAGAGCACTTTGTATTTTGAGTGAATAAATATATGAATAGAATTCCAGCACAAATGAATTAATGGACACAACAGTAATGCAATTGATTTTGCTAAGATCTTAAAGCATGAATAAAATAATTTTTCCAGTAATAAGATTATATAATTCTCTAATTGACCTCAGGTCATAATTACCATTTCCTAAAATAAAAACTATCAAATTTTGGAAGGTTCCAGTCTTTGCAAGATAAAATCTTACATTTAATTAGAAATCTGTTACTAAAATTGATATCTAAAATGTAGTAATCAGCAGAGAGACAATGGCATTTCGTGTGAAATTTCCAAAGTTCTAGACTCTGATTGAAACAAAACAAGCTTATGATACTAAAATCAATTATGCAGGTCAGGTAGAAAATGAACTTGATCTTGGACAAGGTCAGATCTAAAATATTAGTATCCTGTGCATATAATGAAACTTTAAGAAAGTAAAATATCATTACTAATTAAATATACAGAATCCATTTGAGTGTACTGAAGAAAGAATCATTATCTCCCATTGCTTTGCAACAATTATTAGAGGATAGCTAAGACTTTGAGACATGCATTGTCTTCTTGTCTTCGGCAGTGGCATTATCAGTAGTGCTTCTTCACCTCCATTGAGAGGTAGTTTTGGATTCTTTAAAGTTTTTGCTAGACAAAGAAAATAATCTTAAGAGGGCTTCACTTGATTCTAAGACCTTATTTTGGCAGTCTCATTCTCAGCAACATGTCCTTTTCATCGGTTGCTGGCCTGTCATATTTGGGCTAATACTTGCACACAACCTACCAAATTATGGGTCAGCCATAATTCCAACAAAATGGTATGCAACCACAGCAACAAAGTAGCTAACACCCCCCCATAAGTCTGTGCCATAAACATAATGGGGAAATTGGTGTATACATTTGGTGTATATATCTTCATCTCCCTTTTTAAGATAGGAGAGGAGTAATGGTGGGCATACCAAGGAAAACCTCCCTTCTACTTGATCTCTTTGCATGGCTCGTCCTTCCCAGAATCATTCACAGATGCATTATGACATTTTGTCATAATAAATAAATTTCACTTTCACACCATTCTCCAGAAATAATCATGTTTTGAATTTTATATACGGGGTAAACTTTAATTTTGAGCAAACATTGGCACGATCATGAAATAGCCAATAATCTTTAAGTAAAGTGCTTTGAACATAATTGTTCAAGGCATGCATGTCTTCGATTTGACTAACTTAAGATAAATTGGGTTGATCCACCTTACCTTTTTTACGTATACTGAAATGACTATTGTCAGTCAGTTGAATATTCTGTACCACGGTGGTTGTTGACCTCTAACCACCATTACTATTTGTTTGCCTTTGTGGTAGTCAACTGTATAAAACTGCACTGGTGAAAGTTTTTCATATGCATTAGGGATAACTGTTTTCTGTTATGCACACTATAGGTTATTGTCATATATCATGGTGTCAAGGAAGGTCTCCCTCTCTGTTTTTTTCTTGAAAAGATGACTGAAAACCTGTTTCTATAAACAAACTATGATTTTGGGGGCATTTGGGAGATTTGAAATATTTTAGTTCTTGCATAGTTTTGGTTCTCATGGCTACATTGTAATAGTGTTGGTACATACTTTTTATTTAACCCCCTTTACATTGGTCACTTAGATTGTTAATGTTGTTAACTATTATTATAAATTAACTAAATAAATTGGAATTTGGTTTGAAAAAATTATTTGAAAAGAAAATCTTCTTAAGCTGACAGATGGTTGAATCATGTCTTTCTTTAATTGAACAGGTTTGGGTTATGTGAAAAAGATGAGACTTTATCCATAAATATTTAGTGACTAAATGTACCAATTCCTGCCCATTAGGTACCATGTGTACTCACTTGTATGTGGAGTCCATCTGCAAAAAAACAGACCTTGATTTGTCATCACATAATGTGACAGAAGAGCAGTGCCTGTGTTGTTTATTCTACTGATTACTGCATAGACCCAGATCTGCCAGTACATATGTGGTGGTCAAACTGGGTCTGTGTAGTTTGCACTTGGACTCTACCTATAAAGAAGTTAATATTAACTTGAGTGCCAAGTTGTCAAGTTACATCATTTTTAAAGCTTCCTGCAGGTAGCTAAAAAATAAGTTAAAATCAACGTTTGATAAATTTAACACTATTTTCTTAGTATTTGCATGTTTATGACATGATAATTGTATCTGGCAACGATGCTTGTTTAAGTTGAAATTACCATAATTAATTTAAAGATCTGTTCCCTCCAGTTTTCCAGACACCATAGTAGTATTAGTTAATGGGGACGATAGAAGATCTATGAGGTATTAGTGTTAAATTTGGTCGTTTGCACTATGGGGTCTATGGGTGGGACTGTCTATGGTCAGGGGAAGTTAACATAAGGAGTGTACAGCGACAATGGATTGGGACTGTCTAGGGTTTATAGGAATGGGAGAGGGGTGACATGATACTGGACACTGGCAACCTCAATTGGATGGAACAATGTAGCAAGGGGTTGACTTAAATATGAACTACTCTAAGATGGAACAAATACAGTAGAGACATAGACATAGAAGCATGTATAGAGACATAGATATATGCTTTACCTCGCTCAAGCCTCATCATGCACTGTGAACCACTTTCTTTGGATCACCTCTACTGCTTGGTGGCAATATAGAAGTACAGAGAAAGGCATCCCAAGAACTGCCCCTCCATCTCTCTATACAATAATCATATAAATCATCTTCCAGTCGCCATTAAAGAGAGATGACAGAAGATGTAACAGCAATAGTCCCAACCCTATCAATGTAGACAATCTGCTGAAAAGTTACAGAGGCAGTCAACTCATGGGGTAGGAAATTCAAGTTTTTCTACCCTGAAGCCTCCACCATGTTGCCATTGTCTCATGTGCAAGGCCATCTGCAGACACCTACCCGGTAGGTGCCAGACGCTTGAATTATATACAACATTGGATTGATCTCTTCCTGCAAGATGAGTGAGCAATCCAAATTGAATCAGAAGGACTTTGGATCTCAGTTTGCCATGTACTTCTCTTATCCTCTTCTCTATTCCTGTTGGAAGTACTGTTGGACTTTTTGGGATTTTGTGTTATATTTCACTTTTACAACAAGAGATCAGGGAGTGTGTCGAGAAGTGGGTAGTAGATATTGTTCAAAATCCACAATCTCAGGTGTTGTAATCCAAGCTTTTTCTGGACAAGAAGACCAGTGGCACTCAGCCCAATTATTGATCTCCATCATTTAATCATTTTATCTTTCCATCAAAATTCAAGATGGAGATGGCAATCCTGTCCATCCATCTGTATGAATTTGCAATCAGTTTTGGTCTCACAGATGCATATTTCCACATTCCCATCCATCCATGCTGAGGGGCTTGTTTTTAGTTTTGTGTTGTCCCTTTTGGCTTAAACACAAGTCCTTGGGCTTTTACAAAAGTACTCAACTCCATTATCTCCCTGTTTTGTAATGACATAGTGGCATATTTGGATGATATTCTCCTAAAACATGTTAAGTTTTATTCTAGTTGAAGAAAATAATCGTATCAGTTTCCTTTTATGTCATCAAAGTTTTCTGATCAGTTGGAAAAGTCTGACCTTTTTCTATCTAAGCAGTTTGTCCATTTGGGTATGAAATTTCTCACCCACCTGAACTTGGTACATCTTCCCTACCCTTGGGTGGTTGGATCCTTGACCTTGCAGGGTACATTCCCATCAAGAAATGGATAACATCCAAGGAGTTTCTGCAACTCCTTGGATTATTCAGTGCAGTAGTGGATCTTATCCATCTCAGTTGCCTGTACATGTGCCTTCTGCACATGGCCTTATTCTTTCCATGGCACCCATTTTCAATGATGCTCAATTATTGGATCAGAGTAAATAGTGAGATTATATTATTCCTGGACTGGTAGCACAGTTATGGCTGGCTCATGGCAGAAATACCATTGAAATATCCAACACCAGGTCTGACAGTATGCACAGATGCAAGTTCTTTGGGTTAGGAGCCCATCTATTCCATGACTTTGACACTGTCCAGTGGAATCTTGGAAAACATGTCTCCCATGTCAATCTCTTGAAGATGAAAGCTACCATCAAAGCTTTTCAATTTTGGAATGACCACCTTCAGAACAAGATCATGCTGATCATGTCAAACAACTCTGCCTTAGCGATGAATCTCTATAATCACCCCATTTCTGTATTTTGGTCTGGGAATTTCACCATTGGTGCAACAATGCAATGTTCAAATGATTCTAATTGCCCCTTTTTACTAGGACAAATCCTCAGTCATCTATTTGATCTAGTGATAGATCTACCTAACTAGATCCCTGCCAGGCTGAATCTTCTTGAAGAGCCTCAGACCCACTTGTTCCATACCTGCCTGAAATGCTTTCTCCTTCATGCTTGGCTCATGTCAGGACAGCCTTGCAGTAGAACATTTCAATCCTTCAGAAATGGAAAGAATTGTACCAGCTAGAAGGCCCTCCACTAGAAAGTCTTATGAAGGGAAAAGGCATGTTTTCTGAGACTGATACAAAATCAAAAACATTGTTTCATAGATTGTCCCATCAAGTGATTCTGTCCCACAATTAGCTGACTTGTTTCTTTGGCTGTTCAAAGAGGAACAAGTTGTCTCCTATTACTATTAAGGGCTGCTGTTCTATGACATCAGACACATTCTGTCATCATGACATGAAGGTTCTTGGTCATAATAAAGACAGTGGACAGCTCCCTCATTATGGTATAAGTGGATAATATGTATGGTGTATTGACTTGTCTGTCTCTTGAAGATTTTTCTTTGCGAGATACTGTCATATACTTGACTTAAGATATAAAACAGTCTTGGTTCTTTTTTGCACATTTTTTTTTAATGATCATGATGTAAAAGTAATAGGAATAAACTACAAATTTATTTTGTTACTAAGTCTTGGAACATATGACCTTGCCAAAAGAAAGTTTCACAATAAGTTCTGGGACAGGAAAAAAAAATATTTTGTTGTGTCCCAATATATACAGTAAATACAGTACTCTTGAATCTGGTAAATCCAGAATCAGCCACATAAATGGCTACTAGATCCAGTTGACTTCAGCACAACCTCTGGATAGTTTGTACTGAATTTGCTGAAAACTTTTATGAGGTAAAAAGAATGAATTATTTCTTCTTTCCAGATGTAATCCATGTCACTCTGGTTGTCCTACATACAATTAGGAGAGTAGGTTAATCTTCATTTGGGGAGTCCAATATTCTCCAGCCAAAATTTCCTCTGCCTGTGACCAATTCTCTTATTTTGTTAATGTGATCTGGGAACATATTCAAATGAGAAAGCATATTTTGTTTAGTAAATTTATGTTCCTCCTCAAATACTTACCCAATCACATTACTTTAATATGCTCCTAAACTCCCTGCAAGGCAAGCATCCTTTTACATGAAGTTCCACTCAGCTTTAAACTAGCATCACCTGTAAAGGGCAAGGGTAGGTAATACCAAGAGCTATTGCCCTTTGTATATTACAGATAGAAAGACTAATTTTCATCTTTGGGAGGGCTGGATTTGGGAAGTAGTAGGTCTTATATTCTTATTATTGTGTTTGGGTAATTATTCTAGGAGAAACATAATTTACTAAAAACATTTGCTTTCCTTGAGCCTATCATCTTACATAAAAAGAATTCATTAACTTAATAAACTAACATTTTTAGAATTTTGTTTTCATACAGGTCTCAAAAAAGTTTGCAAAGTCTAAACCACTTATATTAAGTGCTACAGATATCATTTTTGTGTTCAACTGTCAAATTGTGTGAATTATTTTTTTGTGTAATAATTAAATGAATAAATTTCAAGTACTGAATATACATGCTGGGCTATGTCTCTGATGTAGCTAATATATTATATAGCACAGCACAAATATATCTGTCTATAATGTGATGTTTAACATAGTACAAATGTTCATTATTTAATTTTCACATGCAGACTGTCCTTGAAACTTGAACCACCACTGCAGTCATTGTCCTCCTCCCGAGAAGACTTAGCAAAGGTCCCTGCCTCACCCTCTACTGAGCCACGCACTTCTTTGACACCCCAGGCAGCAGGGGGATCCAGACATCAGGCCCACAGGAAGTCTAAAAGTCTTAGTGCCAAGTAAGCTTATTATGCTCTTACCACAAAGCAAATTTGTTGTGACCTATATTTCGTATTTTTACTCAATAAAGAATTTTGCATTTAACTATGGACTAAATAGTTTGGGAATTTTTGCACCCCATTATATGTACTTTTATACTGAGACTCATGAAACTTGCTGAAGGAATGCATCTTGATCAAATACTTAACTCACATCACAGATGCAGTTTATTGTAATCCATATTTTGTGCAGCACTTATCTGGGTTCAGCCTCATGCACTGTTCATGTTAGAATCACATTTAACTACTTTATTTTGAGATTTAGCATTTAGCTCATGGCAACTTAGGTTTCTGGTATGATGTGTGCATACTTTCCTATCCTGAATCATCAAACTTTGAGGTGCATCTTGATACTTATTACTTTGCCATTTCATTGGTAGGTTATTTTGACCCATATTTTATGCTTCAGTAACTTGGTTTAAACATTTGTGTTTTTATTTTAATTTCACAGGCTTTAATAATCATGAAATTGATCATGATCACATCATTGTACTATCCTTGCAATGTAGATTCATCATGACCTACATTTGATCATTTAATTGCTTTGAATTTAGTTCATGACCACGCAAGTTTGTGAAACAATACAACTAATGTAATTTTGTCTAACCCCATGCTTCAATGTGGGGAACTTAATCGCTTCCACTTGTGCCTCACTGTAATGCTCCTTGACAGTGATAAATACCCACAAATCACAACCATGCTTCAGCTGGCACGCCGATGGCAATTCCCTGTGAAGGAATTGGTCAACATTACTGATTGACATTTGAACAGCCATTGAATGAACACCACTCATGGAATGATGGATGTGTCATGAGCGATTTTAACTTCAGAAAGTCTTGTATATTCCGTACATTTAGAAAAGGTTCTTCTTTTGCAGTATGATTATGCTTTTACTGAACAAACAAACTGAACAAACTTGCACCCTGACCTGATGAGAGGCACAAGCATCTCTTGAACAGTGTAAATTTATCCTACTGTTTAAACATGAAAAGTAAACTTCTTAGGTATTGACAGTTAAATTCCAGACAAGAAGTGATTCTGTTTAAAAATGCAACAAAACAGAAAACAGACTTTACACTTAAATGTGAACCATGTGTTTTGTCTTTAAGCAGCAATGGTCCAGTCATGAGGCTGAATATGCATGTAGACAACTTTCAACTGAGAGGATTGCGTCTCATGTCTGGACAGAAATCAGATTAATATCAGATACTCACTGTCCAACGTGAAGATCTGAACACGACCGCATATGGGTTATGTTCTGGTGACCTGTGTAATTACCAAAATTACTAATTTTATCAGCCGATAAGATGAAGTCTTGTATCTTCACATTTTGAACAATGAGCAGTATAAAATGAAGAGCATCAATGTGTGCCAAACAATTTCACTTTCAAATTTCTGAAAGCTGCATTTCCATTGTCTAATTCAAAGGTCAACAGAACATGACTCATAAGCAGTTGTGGTCAGATCTTGATGTAGAACAGTGGAAATCAGATTTTAATCAGTTTGGTTTGAACAGTATTATAAATTTACACTGTTCAAGAGAAGATTCAGTTAGGCGTGCCTCTCATCAAGTTAGTACCTAAGTTAAGATTTCTTTGAATAAATTAAAAGCCTAAACTTATTGCAAAAGAAGTCCATCAACCTTTTCTTAATAAAGAAAAATGAGTAGTAGTATTAATACAGTTTGTGAGGCATTGGCGTAATGGTAACAATATCTAAAATTTGATTTAAATTTGATTTGACATTATCTTCGTTAGAACAAAATGTTTAGAATCAGCTGATAATGATGTAGCTAAATTGGTGTCTCCCCCCCTCCATATCTCTCTCCCTTTCTTTCTCTCTCTTTCCATGAACCTTGAAAGTGATTCTTGCAGGGGTCATGCACAGGAAAACATGCCCATTGCATACAGATCATACCCCACTCCGTAGTGGTCAACCACGATGACTCAGCAAGAAAGCATGGTGTACAGAGGAATTCTACATTTGCAGCGATGGTAACTCCATCAGGACACAAGAAATAGTGGAGGGCTTTTTCTTCATCTTCTCCACTCTCTCTCTCCACCCCAACTGCGACGTGGGGATTGACACATGGCTTGAGCTGTACTGCATGTTGCACTTATACTATCCTTCCAAGAATTGTATTCATCTATCATAAGTTCTGCATAGACCTACTTAACTCTATAGATCTTACCTCTGCTTTAATTTGAGTTTTGAATCGACTGATGTGGGTATAAGTAAACTTGTTAACAGTTTTCCATGGATATGTGGTTCTTCCTGGATTCTTCCTCCACTAAATATACTGGCTGGTATGTATAGCCTGTCTTGCAGAAAAATGGCATTAAACCCAGACCTGCCAATCCTTAAGATTTTACCATAAGTCTTTCACAGAATAAAAGCAAAAACTACAGAAAAATTATTGCTGCCAAAAAATCCTCATAATTTGTTCACCCATGTTTGATTTGGATCCATGTTTCATATTTGAATTAGTGGAATTAGTCAGGGAATCAGACTAAATTACAGCAGTACCTCAGATACTTTAAACTGCACATATTTTGTCTTGCAAAGCATCTGCATGATCAAACTGTTGATTCTGGTGGCGCTCTACAGTTTTATATGCAGTCAAACCCACTTATCTCGACCTCGGTTATCTCGATAACCAGCTTATGTCGAGCGTTTTGGTC
>QKMX01103159.1:0-10744 GCA_003401595.1 Venustaconcha ellipsiformis | reverse complement strand
CTATCTATCTATCTATCTATCTATCTATCTATCTATGCGTTGACGCAGTCACACTTGACTATTAAACAAATGGGTGGTGCGTGTCAAAGATAAAGCAAATATGGAAGTAAAAGGACAGTCAGAAGATTAATGATAATAAAGGTAGAAATAAGTAAAAGGGTGTACGTTTTCGTCCCTTCATACTCAAACCAATCCAGCTACCGTATCGGCGATAAGAAAAGGAACCTCAACCGGCATAGCCCTGAGAATAGGTCTTACTTGTAGTTGACTAGTTCATTAGAATGTGATGATGAGATACCTAGTCAGGAGCTTTTGCAATTATTGATGATAATTTGTTCCAAGTCTCTATTGTACACGAGAAGAAGCTGTACTTGAAACAATTTATCGATGCTGACTTTAATTGTAAATTTTTCATGTGGTTTGCCCTAGATTGGATATATGCCAGGGTCATGTATTTGTCCGCTGATATGTTCATTAGGTTGTTCGCAGTCTTGTACAACATGGTCAGCTGGGTCTTGGTTCATATGGATTCGAGTGATTCCCACTGGAGATGGTTCAATATTGCATTGACACTGCTAGTCTTACGATATTTATTTGTGGTGAATATAGCAGCTCTCCTCTGAACCATCTCTATCTTGTTTATTAGATCTTTATTATACGGGTGTCACACAGTCGAGCAATACTCAAGGCCTGGATCGAAATAGAGTGAAATATACTGCACTTTTTACTTCTTCATTGTTGATTTGGAGGTTGCGGCGCAGGAAACCAAGGTTACTGTTCACTTTTTTCACTATCTTTATCTATGCGCCTTTTCCAAGAGAGGTCTCTGAACAATTCAACCCCGAGATATTTTGTTGTCTACTCATTGGCTAACTTGTGCCCCTTAAAAGAATATTTGGACAAGATTGGTGATTTCGTTCTGTAAACTCTTATTATGCTGCATTTTCCTAGGTGGAACGACATGCCCCAAGTCTTTTCCAGGGCCAGTTGGTTCAGGTCTTCTTGAAGAATCTCAGTCCTTGGAGGCATATGTTTCTCGGTAGACTATACAGTCATCTGCAAAAGTCTTGTGTTGGATTTGACACTCGCGGGTCGAGGAAGAGGATTGGACCAAAAGCACTCCATTGAGGTACCCCACTAACAACCGGTGCTTGGTATGATGTTGCTGCATCTACTATAACTCTCTGCGATCTGTCTGTCGGGAAATCTCTGATTCATTTCCACACATCAGGGACATAACCTATTGAGAGCCACTTCTGGTAAATATAACTCAAGCACACTCTTCTGCTAGATCTTTCAGGATCCTTGCTGGAATCATGTCTGGTCCAGTGACCTTCTTGTGGATTAATTTTCCGCAACAATCTGTATACACCTTCTTCAGTAACGTGGATGTCAGGCATTTGTGGGTAACGATCTCCATGTAGGCATGGTAGATCACTCTTATCCTCTTCTGCTTGTTTGGTTGTTGTTCTTGATTTGGATTACCAACTTCTATCAAGTCGTAAATCTATCTCCAGTAGGCCTGCCGTTCTAAGCGTTGTGATATTGCGATTGCTTCGTTTGTATAGTTTCCGATCTCTTGTTTTACCTGTTGTTTGCTGTCTTGCAACCAATTTGTTCCAGCTTCTGTGTTGGGCTTCAATGTATTTGTCCATCAATGCTTGTCTGTTTTGTTTTCAGATAAGGTTTTAGATGGTATAAATTTATCCATTAACCGTTTGATGTTCTCCACAAACATTTTCCATGTGACATTTGCATCAAGGTTATCTGTTTCACGTATGAATAATTTTCGTGATGACATCAGTTCTTCACTTATTTGGCCCTAGTTTGCATTCCTGTATTGGAAGACTTTGCAAGCTGATTTCTTCACTTTCATTTGTCGTAGACTGGACTCTATATAGACTGCTTCACGGTCAGTAATTTCTGGTATGACATCACACTTGTTAATTAGTGTTTTGTTGTTTGTAATGAACAGATCAAGCAGATTTGAAGTAAATTCAGTTACTCGTGTTGCTGTATCTACAACCTGTTCCAGGAATGAGTCCTTTATGATATTTAGTACAAGGCCATGCCTCCTCTAGCGTATCT
Organism: Venustaconcha ellipsiformis; assembly: GCA_003401595.1. Classification (NCBI taxonomy): domain Eukaryota; kingdom Metazoa; phylum Mollusca; class Bivalvia; order Unionida; family Unionidae; genus Venustaconcha; species Venustaconcha ellipsiformis. Next base: position 8,656 of record QKMX01103159.1, on the reverse strand, counting down.
ATACATCCGTCGGTGACTGTTTTCATTGAAACCTAAACTCCAACTAAATGTATTAGCTAATTTATTTACTTAAATGAGAAAATACACTAATGGGTGTCTAGCTAATTCATCATCATCTTCGCTAGCCAAGGTTCCAATAACCCTATCGGGTAAATAGGTAAATACACTTTGTGTTGAGCTTATTCAATTTGCTGAATGGATAAGTACACTAATCTGTGTACAAACTACTCATGTGTTTAGTTAATTAATTTTTAGCCCAATTTTGAGATCTCTAAATCGTACCAGATACATTTACAGTAATTGGACAAAACTGAAATAGAATTTATGGAAATTAAAATTGAAATGACACATGGGGACACAGTTGACGAAGTAGCTGTTTCTGTGTCACTTACATATGCCTGTTGCAATGCAGTTGTAACATTTCAGGTTGGGACGGTATCGACATATTGAAGTTTTATTTTTAAAGTTTGTGAAAGTCGCATATCTTCTATATCGATGGCGGCATTTAAGTAAAAATCTGGGATAATATCACTATATGTCTAACGATTATACTACTTATGTGCTAGGAGTTTCTTGCAACACAGTGAACAAAATTAAATTTTTGCATTAAGTTCGTGAAAGTCGCATTCCAAACCCGTGGCTGCGTTCAACTGAAACTTTTGGAAGATCACTATAGATCTAAATTTTATGTCACAATAATATATTGGGTTTTTCTTGCATCATTGTCCATACCATTCAAATTTTGCAGTAAATTTATGGAAAGTAACATCTCTTCTACAGTGGCTGCAGTCAAATGAGAATTTAGAACAATGCCACTGATCTAAAGACTCATATGCTGGGACTTTCAGTCTTCCTTGGCTTACCTTTCTGATCTGAAAGCTTCTTACATCATGGAGTGTGAGTGTGTGCGTCTGTGTGTGTGCACGCACGTGTGATTTGAATTTTTAACGAAGTTTTTCAATCTTATCACTACAATGTTAAAATAGTGGCAGTTTATAGAGATGTCTAGCACTGGGGCATCCTGCCATAAACATGTAGCATCATGTCCAACACAGTCACAATATCCTGATACTAGGCTGACCAGTTATAACACTAATCTATTAATGCTGAGAGCTTTCTAATTATCCATTTCAATTATAAACATAATCCATCAAGGGGTTTAGGAAATTAAGCGATTGAGAGTCAATAACCAAAACCTTTATACAAATTTTCTCTTTGACCTTCACCCAAAGGTCAAATAAAGTAAAAGGTCAAATAAAGTAAAAGGTCAAATAAAAGTGTTATAATCATTCCTCTCAAGAATGAACAAAATCGATAAAATAGTTTTTGAAATATATGCAATTAAAAACTTTGACAAAAACCACCACAAAACTGCTGACACCTCCAACTGCTGTACAAATGACAGCCAAAAAGATACAGATTGGAAAAGATATGGGACAGTGAGATGATGTGCAAAATGGGAACAAATAAGCCTTTTGACAACTGGGGCATTGGAGGGCAAAAAAAAATCCAAGATGAATTAAATGATTGAATACAATTATCTTTTCTACAAGCAAACTGCTATAATATTTTTATTCCTAGAACACTATATCACAAAATCGGTCCTCTGCAGAGGCCTACATAGGAATGTTATAGAAACATATAGATTTTTTTTATAGGATAACATTTAAACTTGTGAAGAAAATAATGTCATTGCACTAGAAACAAGTAATAATCAAAAGAAGTGAAACAACAGTTCAACTTGTGAAACAAATAATGTCATTGCACTAGAAACAAGTGATAATATACAAAATCAGTGAAATTAACATTTTATCAAGAATGAAGCACAACACTTAAAAATAATAAGAAACAAACCAAGAGAAGTTTCATAATTTACTATTTCTAGTTCTGGTGACAAAAATTCAACATTCATGCACAGCACTTTTATAATCGGTTAACCATAATTAATAGATATTTTTGTAAAAGTAGTTCCATATGATTTACATTCCCCTTTGCTTGTTTAAAATAATACAGGGCTCATCCTGCTCAAGTTTCAATACATCAACCTTTACAAAGTAGGTCACTGTGCTTTACTTTCTCTATGGCCAGTTCAGAATGATGCAAGGAACACATTTGCTACGCTAAATGATGATATAACGCCTTAAGATTGCAGTATTATCAGTAAAGTTAACCTAATTATGGAGCCTTATTACACAGACCACTTGCTTGCCAATTGAGCCTTATTACACAGACCACTTGCCTGCCAATGGAGCCTTATTACACAGACCACTTGCCTGCCAATGGAGCCTTATTACACAGACCACTTGCCTGCCAATGGAGCCTTATTACACAGACCACTTGCCTGCCAATGGAGCCTTATTACACAGAACACTTGTCTGCCAATGTGAAATTTCTGATATAGTTGCCAGGTGGGTAGTCTGGTTAATGAAACTGCTAAGAAACAAAGTTTTCCTTGTTATGCCATAAATTTTTTCCAAACAATTCTGGCAAAGTAATTGGATTGGGGGATGAAATAAGGTCATGTAATATGTCATTTTGATGATGAGATGATATGTTTTGCATTAACATTGACAGTTTCAATGTTTAATTGAAACAACATTCCTGCATTGTTGCCTGTTTACAAAAGTTATAATTGATTAGCTTTCAATAAAATTTAGACTTGAATGATCACAGAAAAAATGTTGCGAAAAATTCTGAGAACAGGAGAAATATCTTTGCAATTTCATTTCTAAAAATGTTGATCGAGTCACCTTCTATTAATAACAGACATAAACGAAGAATTTTCCTAGGACCCTTATCTGACTGAGATTTCATGAGTGTCTGGTTAAACAAACCTTGGTCTATTCTTTTTGACATTGTGTGTACTTCATACACAAACAATTAAGATATACTCTGATTATTGTTAGAAGCAGAGATAGTGGAAAGGATACTAAAACACATGGAAACCCACCCACCCCTAACTGATTTAATGCTAATAGTTTAAAAATTATAATCCATCTAAACAATGAGACTAAGTTTTAGTTTTCTTGAAAAGCTGAAAAAGAAAATTTTACAATAGTCATAAATTTTACTTTGAATACATACTGAAGCTGAGGAGTTCTGAATATGTATCGTAAAATGTTCTCAACATTTTGAGTAACTAAAAATTTCAAAATCTTACTTGATTTACAAATGCAACCTTTGGTATTGGTGATTTGGAAAGCTTTCTCAATTTACAAATGCAAGTCATTGGATTGGGTAAGGTTTGGAAAGCTTCTTCAAAAGATACAAATGCAGTCTTTGGTTTGGGTAAAATTTGGAAATCTTTCTCAAAAGGTACAATGCAGCCTTTGGACTGGGTAAGATTTGGAAATCCAGATTAGATAATATTTGGAAATCCTTTTCACAAGACTCAAATGCAGCCTATGGTTTGCGTAATATTTGGAAATTTTATGCAGTTTTTGGTTTGGGTAATATTTGGAAATCAATCTCTAAAGACTCAAATGCAGCCTATGGATTGGATAATATTTAGAAATCTTTCTCTAAAGGTACAATGCAGCCTTTGGATTGGATATTATCTGGAAATCCAAATTAGGTAATAGTTGGAAATTTTTTGCAAAAGGTAAAAACATAGTCTTTAGATTTGTAAGATCTTGAAATCTGGAAATTTTTTCAAATCTTCTCAAAAGGTACAAATGCAGCCTTTTGATTGATAAAATTTAAAATCATTCTAAAGTGGTACAAATGCAGCCTTTAGATTTGGTAAGATTTTGAAATCTTTCTAAAATGCACAAAATGCAACCTTCTGAAAGGTCAGACATTTTTGCTATACAATGAAGTCTGGATCTGCTAGTGAATCTAGATTTGCGTTGTTTCCAATTCGGTGCAACTTATTAAAAGTTATATATGGTACTTATTTATATATGTTTCTTGTTCTTATAAATGTTACAAATGAGATCTGATCATATGATATTTTTAAAACAATAATATATACTTGCAAAAAGCAAATAATTCCAAATTACTGTTCCAAACACATTACCAGATCATAATGATTTTTAGAAAAAGTAAGAGGTGGAATTGTATCACCTCACCCTGGAATTGGCCTGACTTACTCTTCTAACACATGTCCAATACATACTTTGAGTCCCTTACAAGATTCTAGCTAGGGTTAGTACAGATCAATGATCAATGAATGGATGCAAATGTAATTAAAAAAAAAGACTCACTCCTGCAAATCCAACAAGAGCTGAGTAGCCTACAGAATTGTAAAGCTGCAAAGTGACTTGGAAAGATAGCTTGTCAAGTTGCTGATACAGGTTCCACCTCGTAATACTGTTTCATTTACTTTTTTTGCTTTCAATTTGTGTGATTTTGAAAAAAAAATATAAAAATAACATGCTGATTTGCCAATCTCAAAGTTCACATATTTATATGTATTGCTGCCCAAAATAATGATTATAAAAGAACAAAAATATGCAGACTGCAATGGTTGGTCACCTGAATAGTTAAAACACTACTGGTACCATTACAAGCAAAAATCAAACTTCTGTCAAAATCAATTCTTTACACAGCATTTTTGTCCAGGTGTTAAACACCAATCCAGGCAATTATTTAAGCACACCTGTATATGATCGTTTCCTGAAAACAAGGGTCCATAAAGCTGCGTCATAATGTGTTATGATGATTGTGGGGTTAAGAGCAGTAAAATTCAAGACAGTTCAAGAAAAAACTGACAGATCAGAACTAATTATCTCTGATTTTGATAAAGCTTTACACATGAGTGAAATCACACAAAAGTGAAATCACATTATTTTTGAATGAAAAGTCTTTAAAGTAAAAAAATTTTTGTTGATTTTTTTTTTTTGTTTTTCAGATTGCACCGATAACCAAGCTGATCTAGGATGGAATTATTCAAATTGAACTACTGACCTTTCCTTCTTGGAGTGTTAAGAACAAGTGAGCCCTCCCTCTTCTGATTAGCTCAGTATGTTTTAGGTAACTCTTCAATGCCCTAATTAGGTCTTTCAGATGTGCTTACGAAGAAGGGTTTAAAGAAAACAGTGTTTTCAAGATAAAGAACTGAGTTTACATGAGTGGAAGTCTGTTCCCAGCAGTGAAAGCAGAATCTGGTACGAGAGAAAACAAACCATACAAAGCAGAACTGTGAATAGTCTTCACAAACCAGAATTTCAGTGATTCTGCCTGCTGTAGCTAGAGTGACTGTGAAAGAAGTCTTGTTATCAAAGACATGTCAAGGAAGCTCTACAAAGTAGTTCAAAGGGTGCCTTGTTCAACCAAGCTGGAATCCACATATGGTTTTATTTTGGACCAAGAGCCAAAGCCTTTTGTCATGACAGGTCAAAACTGGCTTTAAGGTTCAAGAGGTATTTTTTTCTGACCTATTTTCTTCCCTACTTGATGCAAAACATGTCTGAAAACATGGAATAGTAGTCATTGTGAATGGAGTTATCTTCTCCTAAAAGAGTCAAAAGAGGAAATCAGCTATTTGTGCCACTGAGGCTTTTCTTGGTAAATGTTTCTCTGTTTGTATCACTGAAAGAGAACTTTGATTTTCCCTCACAGGTCTTTCAAAGTGGCCCAACTTGCTTGAGCAAAATTGTCCACCACTTGTTATGAGAAATGTTTCTTTCTGAGTGCTTGATTGAGTCAGGCATACATATTCATGCAGTTATTTGAGCAGGTTAGAATACAGGATTATCCTGTGAATCCCAGCATCTAGATTTGGATTGTTGTTTGTCAATTATTATTTCCACTTTGGGGGAGTAATCAGAATTGGTCTGTATTTACTTACTTTCTGCAAGATCATGGAATCAGAGGGACTGAAGGAATGACACATGCACTGAGACCATTCCAGTTCAATGAAAGGGAGTCAAATGACCAGGTTTTTAGACCTCAGTCTATAGCAAGACAAACACTGGGGTATCAGGATTATGCCTTGTCACAAAGAGGTTGAAACAGGCCAAGATTTCACCAAAGACCATAGGACAATGAGATCTGCCCAGGCTTGTTAACAAGAGCAAACAAAGGAATCATGTCTTACTAAAAATAACTGCTCTTCTTTTGCTTTTGGAGAATGAAGTCCAAGTAGTTTCATGGAGGTGGAGGCCATTCTAAAATGAAGACTTGGAGATGGAAATTTTGACTGAAAGTTAGTGTCCTGGACTTACAACAGAATCACTGAAAGTGAAACTTGAACCTTAGTAATTTTCCTAAATGACCTGTTAATGGGAATATGAAGCTATGCACCCTGGAGGTCTCAGCTGACTGCAAAATTACCCCCCACCCCAAATGAGTCATGAACCCATCTTGTGGTCTACATTTTAAACTTAGATGTTGGTTTTTCCTGGATGAGAGAGCTTAAATCTGAGGCTGGTCAGAATTTGTCATGGGCATCGACAAAAAGGAAACATCTGAAGTAAAATCCTAGTGAGTTTGTGTCGTAAACCATCTCTACTGCCTTTTTCTCGAGTGTTAATTTTTCCACAGTAGGATATCTGCCTTGTATTGGTCTTTGGGAATGTATGATACAAGAAGCCAGCCTTGACTGCAGTAGTTGGTCATATCATATGATCTGAATGGCCTCTGATATGATCAAGGCAAGTCCATGGTAAGGTGCTGAAGTCTTCTCTCAACATGGATCTCAGCAGGTGGCACAGGTTTAGCATTATTTTCCAAAGGGAACAGTTCTGTAAAGAGAAACTGAGCTGAAATCAGTACTTCTCTTCTCATATCTTGTTACTATTAGTATGGCTTGAGGGAAGGTTTAATTGTCTGGCATACCTTGGTTCTATCCTCCTACTTCTTCATCTCTCTTAGGAAACAAAGGCTGGCTCTAGGCCATTGGGATTTTGCACGGACTATTTCTTTGGAAGCCTGTTTCCTGACTTTGACTATGTGGCCATGGAATAAGTCAAAACACAGAAATCTGAGCATGGCCTTGTGGTGGCATTTTAGTAGTACAAACAAGGATAAGGTTGCATCTCTCCAAGTACTAGAGATCAACAGAGGCATTTATGAAACATGAGAGTGAGTGTTGAACTGCTGTCACTGTCAAGTACATGAACCATGCATGAGAATGACACCCAAACATGTCTCTCAGCAGTATCTCAATGAAGGGGCCTACGATATGCTCAGCTCACTGAAACAGACCCATCAAGACCATGTCAAACATGGAGCCAGTTGTTGCATATCCAGAAATGATTTTCAGTCCATGTGTACAGAGGGGGGCTTTAACATACTTAGGCCAGCAATATCTCTGCCGATGGCTGGGACTTTGATGTGTGATAGGTGAAAAGCCAGGTTCAAAACTGTATGGGAGTCACCATGCAGTAAAGGTTTCTTGAGTCTTGAAATTACCTTTCAAAGCTGTGCAAGATATCAATGACTTGACTAGACAGGTGACAGTTTGAATGAAGGCTAGTCTTTCTAAGTTAAGCAACCAACAAATGCATGAAACCTGTACGAGACCACTTAAGAGCAGGATGTGGACAGAACTCTGGAGGCAGAAGATGGAAGTCTTCTTCTTCACACATGGCTGAATCTTTTCTTGCACACCATCAGATATAGATGAGAAAATGGCATCTCAGAGCATACATCTGTGAAAAAAAGAGGTAAAGATGTGTGGGGTAACAAAGAACATCCTACTATGATATGACAACTGAAGATGGTGAAGCAGGTACTTGGAGACAATGAATAAATCTTGGGAGTCCATCCATGTTGGGACTAGTTTTCTCCAGGCATTTACTTTTAGGGTAATCAAAAGCCCAATGCAGGTATTGCATGACTTACAGTGAAGCCTTGGACCAGTGATGGAGTTATTTATTGCCAGTCCATGATGTCATCATTGGTCTAGAATACATACTGTGGGAAATGTGTTTACCAAATTGGAAACAAGTTGCACCATGCATGCATGATAGAACCAGGCTGCTGGATACAGTAGAGATCACAATTTTTAAACTTAGGAGGACTGGCTTATCAAGGTAGCAGTATGGATTATGATCAGGTAATTAATCTGAAGAAACCAATGATTTACACCTGTTCCATTTGAATAAACTGGACTGGGCAGGTGATTACCAGCTAATTAGTCTTTTGGATGGTGATGATCATCTTGTAAATTTATCTATTTCAGATTAATAATTAAATTTTAAATTATTATTGTAAATTTATCTATTTCAGATTAATAATTAAATTTATCTATTTCAGATTAATAATTAAATTTTTTCACCTACTTATGTTACTTGTAAAAATGTATTATAATATTTTTGTAACCAACAGAAGAAAATTAAGAATAAAAAAAATTAGAACACCCCCCACCATCTACTCCCATCACCTGGTCTTAAACAGTGCAATCAGCATCCATTCAAGTCAAAAGGTTTTTACTTTGTGGACTTTATTGAATAGTTTCTGGTGAACTTTGTGGATTTTAAATCATGCTCTGGTGGCTGGTGGTCACTCTGGGTCAATTATATCACAACTGTCAAGATTCTAATAGTTCAGCTAATGACAATGGCACAACTAAGTTTGTCATATACATACATTTAACTGTCTATGGTAATCATAATGACACTAAGTACAACATAAAGTGCATCTTTTATAATGTTTATCATATGTACTTGCTTGTGTGTGTGTGTGTGTGATTTGGATTTTTAATGTAACT
>QKMX01103073.1:0-14386 GCA_003401595.1 Venustaconcha ellipsiformis | reverse complement strand
GTGCTAGACATCACTATAAACTGCTACATTGCAGACATCACACACACACTCAAAATGTGCTGTGAGCTGTATACAGTTGTTATGTAACGTTTTACCCATAAAGTTTTTGTTGCAACACATGTCACATTGGTAGAGTGGTATCAAAGTGCTTGTTGCAACTTTAACCTTTATCAGGTAGGCCACTATTTTTACATCTGGATTCTTCCATTTGACATGAATAATTGCTTAAACTAAATTTGATTGGCACTTTGGGTTCAGGAACAAGCATACTGTCATAGTTTGAACCTTGCGTCAAGGATGTTTTACAAATGCATATACAAGCTGCCTATAAAACCTAAATAGCAGATTCCCAGTATGGTTCATCTTTGATGAAGATTTCATTTGACAGATAATGGCTGAGGATATTCTTGATGACAATGATTTTTAAACTTGTGAAGTATATCAGACAAGTCATTTGGATCTGTGAAGGTGTTAATGGCAATAACAGGGAATCATTTTGAGCCCGAAAATGGTGTTAAATACAAGTGATGTACATGATGGGCAGACAAAAATTGATATGTGAGTTAACCCCCCTCCTTTAAGCACCATTTAGAGATGTACAAAAGTCAAAATGCAAAGCTTAATTTTAAAATGTTTAAAAGCAAGTGCAATTTTAATTTAATTAATTTAGCCCTTTAGGATCTTTTGCTTCCATAAGAATCGAAGAAGGGAAATCGGAAGTAAAGTTATTTGATTAGAATACCTCTTACTGAAGGAGCATGGATTGACTTGAGACCCCAATACACCGTTTTGGAACAGATGCAAAATCTGGTATATAATTGTAGCAGTAAAGCACTGATTCCAGAAAGTGTAACTGGTAAAGCTTATTTTGTTAATGAAAAATCTTATTTTATACATGTGAGTTGTGATAAATTGTACATAGCAACCATAAAGAACAGTTTCTCAACTTTTTCAGTCTGATTGATCTAGCCATGTGCATTTTCAGATAACAGACAGTAAGGGGTGGGGGGTCACAGCCCAGCAATATTCATACACAGGGAACAGATCAGGATCAGAAACAATCAGCATATTACTGGTATGCAACTAGTTGCCACACGTTTTAAAGATTTTGATTTCACTTGAACTTGAGTGAAGTAGAAAGAGAAACTCTGGTATTAAAGTATAGTTATTTCTTCCTTTTAGACTACTCCCCCATATTTTGGTGACAAGGGTGGAGCTCCCACTTCTCTTGAAATATTGATTGCATCTCTAACCATTTCACTGGTTTTAAAACTAATTAGGCAGGGCTTATAAAAACATTTAATTTTTTTTCCAGTGGAAGTGGGTGGGTTGTCAGTGAGAAATGTTAACAGCAGACTGGAAATGCATATCCCCTCCCCCCACAATTACCTCTGAAGACTTGAATATTTTCTATTGTAGTTCATCAGACCATCTAGTTTCGGACCATTTATGACCTGCTTGTTTTAGATAGTTTATAGGACAAAATCATTCATTGTATCCCAAGTCCAAAATTTTGTAAGGCTTTGATTTTCATAGTTCAGTAAAATTGATCACTGATGGCATATACACCATGCCATGTTGAATGAGTGCATGGTGGACCATTTTTTAATAGAGTACATGAACACATTTTTGGGAATGCATTATGCAAATAACAGTGCTTAATTTGGCGCACACTAGCTATATATGCACCAAGAGGTTATGCTTGTGTTTAAAAGGTGGCAGGTAAATCGCTTAGTCTTTACATATTTATGATTTGCCAACCTCTGACAGTGTTGAAAAGTGGCTCTGATCTAGAAAGGGTCATGACAAGCTGTTCTTTTATGAAAGTGGCTCTGATCTAGAAAGGGTCATGACAAGCTGTTCTTTTATGCAACACCATAAAAAGTAGAGAAATCTTGATGACAAAAACGCCTACCACAGGTTGTGTCTCATACTTTAGGACTTGTTATGCTGGATACCAAAATGAAGAATCTATTTGTCTCGTAACAATAATTATTTTTAGCTTGTACAGTTTATGTATTTTTCAGGATTTTATTGTATATTTTGTATTTTTCTTGAATTTGATTTTCATTTTACCGAATTTTTATTTTTTTCTGGTATATTATGTTTAGGTCTAGTTGAGTTGGTAGGGCATCAGACTTGCAATCTAAGGGTTGTGGTTTTGATACCCTCCTAGGTGAGTCTGTGTTGGCTGCCAATGTCTCCTTGGGAAATACTCCCATATTCTTGGCATGATGTGGCCAATAATGTGTTCAAAGTGGCAGTGAAACCAGAAATATTTTGCTTATCAACTAAGTAAAGAGCAGAGACATTTAATGAAGAAATTATATAATGTTATGGAAAGACTACAGGTGTACAAGCTGTCAGTCATGTCAAGTGAAGAGGTGCAAGTTGCATCAAATTTCTTGACTTCACTCAACTCTAAATCATAACTTGTTACTGGCATTATTTGACCAGAATTGTTCTGGTATCCCATTAAGCCCTATACATACGAACAAAATCTTCATAGCAACTATTCTGGCTAACCAAAAGGCTATATTTGTCCATCTTAAATCTATTTTCAAGTTGGGAATAACATATGAGAAGAGCAAAATTATGGGTATAACCAATTAGCACAAGTTACAGATATCAATTGAACAAGGAAAAAATCCTAGCAAGCAAGATTTGCTAACTTCATTTGTGATATTTAAAACTGATAATTCTAGTGTAGCTAACAAAATATGGAGTGTCTTGAAGTAACAAAACATAATTATTTTTACTAAACATTAGAGTTCAGCCTTTTATCTAACATGTGCATGTTACTGCTTTAGAAAATTGAATATAATAAATCTGACTGCTCATCTGTGATAATCTTGGTTTGCTTTATGAACTCTTGGTAAGCGGCATATTATGCTTTTTATGAATAAAAAATTGGTTAAAACAAAAACATATTCGTTTCTTGCGTTCAAAGGACATGATATAGATGTTAAATCTGTTTTTTAGTAAGCTTAGAAAATTATGGTACATTAGATTAACATATTCATGGCTTGAAAATTGGCATTTGTCTGCAAGCCCAAGGCTATTAAATTTCCTGTTGAACTAGTATTTTATAATTTGAGTAATCCAGTGGCTGGTTTTCACTGGTAGCATTTGTTTACATGTAATTTTGATAAATCTGAATGTTTGGACAGTGTCCAAATTCATGAAATTAATTATGTAAAACACAAAGATGAATTGCTACATTTGAGGGCTAGAATTCACTAATCATTTCAAAACAGCTGTGTAAATTTGTACCAGTTTTATTAAATTTTGTAAGATGAAGTTGAATGTCAAAGACTGAGTGCTTTTTTCCCCGTTCTTTCCATATAAACCCCATATAAAATTATTATGCATGATGAGATTTGCGGGTCTGAGTGCATTGCCTGATGAAAAGTCAGAATTTAATGAAGCCACATATTATTGGCATAAGCTAGCTGCTTACTAGAGCAAAAATAATCAACCCTAATCTCATTTAAATTGACAGAAAGATCTCTGACATTATAACTAAAGCCAACCTTGTGAACTTGTCAAACTGCCATTCTAGTGCTATGGCCATCAGAATCTCTATATTTAATCATTCTGTCTTTAAAGGATACATATCATTGAGACAAGTATTTTGTGCAAATTGTCATATTTGTTATGAAAATTTTGCTATTATGATTGACGAATATTAAATAATGTGTTGTTAATTTAGATCTGACATTTTCTTTAAAGTACTAGTGTAGATTCAGCATGAATTTTTATTTCTCAGCCAGCTTGATCTTTGGCTGCAATGAAATTTTTTGTGAAATTCTGATGAGCAGTGGCTGTTTGTGGAAGTTTGAGATGTTCTGTGTATATTGATCATAATTGATAATGGTGAGAAAAATCGTTAGATCTATACATGTATTGACACTCATAACCTTCATCTCGGGCAATATGGACAAGAAAAGGTTAGAAAAATTGCTGCAAATTTTGAGTCTTTGCTATGCTGAACTCAAATACTGCTTATAGCACAATTACATGTGGAAAATTTGAATCAAGCATGTTTTTAAAGATGGCATTGCCCAGTTTAAAGTGCCAAAGATGAAGTAGCAGATATTACTTTTGGCTGGATTTCTTGTCTGAGCGGATTTTATTTCCCAAAACATTGATCAGTTGCTACAATTGGTAGGATACAGAACTACTACATTCATGCCAAAAATATTCTATATGATTATTACAGAAGATGGTATGGTTTAGTTCAGGTGCATTGTATGCTTGTATTGAACTCGTTTGAAATTTAGTGAAATGCATTAGTTCCCAAATATGGAATAAAATACTCACTTTAAAATCGTCATAAGATCTGGTTGGGTATATAATATAACCAAGTGGGTTTTTTTTTTACAGGTAATGGGATTACCTAGGAAACGCAACTATGCAGGCAGATGGGATGTTCTTATTGACAAATCTACCAAATGTCTGAACCGATTGATTGAAGTGGCAGCCAGAAAGAAACGCAACTATATTTTGGATCAGGTACATAATTATAATGAGCCAAGCTCAATGTCTTCTTCCCCCTGCCCCTTCTTCTATTCCCTTGGTGTTATGGTCAATATGGAGTGCTTGGATCCTAATAATGGAAGTAATTGGATTGTATTGGGTAATCTCCAGCCTAAATCTGTCAAGGACATCATAATTATTTCCCTAAGTGGCATGTAAACAGTAGAGGACAGGTAAGACTTGGAAGGAATTGAAGTATTCCCACACTTTACATGTGAAGGTAAGTTTTTCTTACTGCCAGCTAGTCTGATCCAGACTTGTCAAGATTTAAATAAATCATGAAGGTGGGCATCCCCGTATTTTCCTAACTCTTTATCAATGTGTAGTCGGCCAGAACAGAAGGCTATGGACAGTCCGAAAGGTATGTACTGCTTTCCAGGACTATTAATAGGACTGAAGTAAGTGAAGCTGAAGCATCATGAAGATTGTCTCGAAAACAAATCCAAATATGCCAGTTGTACATGGATGAATTTCTATATACATATTTGATAATTTTGCTCAGTCACCAACAGAGATTGTTACAAGATAAACAGTTAATTCTACATTTTTAACATCACTCAGAGGATGCATTTCTATATTATCAAGTTAAAATGTAAATTATGGATGCGGTCTGTTTATTTTTACCATGCTGTATGGAGATGTATCTGAAAGATTAAATATGGAACATGTACCATGGAAATCATCCATTTGATGACATTGTATCAGTACTTCTAAATAGTTGGGGCCACCCAGAGGAGAATCAGATTTATAATACTTCATTAGGGTGAGTTCTTTTCAGCATATAAAGGTAAGTAATCTTGTATAATCAGATTGACTTTGCAGAAGGAGCACAATGTTATATTTGGAAGATTCTTGATGCTAGAGCTATATTGATATTTCTTGGAGTATATTGCAGGCCTTGCTACCAGAGAAAAAATGCAACATAATTGATCTATATTTCCTGCCTTAGATGGCAGTTCAACAGTAATGATGCATCAATTAACATGATAAACATTTCATATGTTCTTTGCCACACCAGACAAATGTGTATGCATCAGCAAGACGTCGCAAAATGCAGCCCTTTGAAGGCTTTCATCGCAAGGCAATTGTGATTGTACCCACGGATGAAGAATTCAAATCCCGCGTAGAGAAACAGCAGAAGGATGAGGGAAAAGATGTCCCAGAAAAAGCTGTTCTTGAAATGAAAGGTAGGCTGAGCAGCTTTAAGAGCTGTCTTGATTCGATACCCTACTTGCCTTGCCTTATAGCATAGGATAAAGCAGCCAAAAGCAACAATTATTGAGCCTAAAGTAGTAATGATATTGTAAAGTAAACTTGGCACTAAGTATGATCCTGTGTTTTAGTTTGTGATAGAAGTAGGCACAATGGTATGGGGATTGGTCAGGCACATAAGTGGCTTGCCAGGTTTCCATACTGTCCATCTGGGAAGAACACAAATAAAACACATATTTTCCTGTTACAGCCAATTTCACGGTACCAGATGCAGGCTCTCTGTTTGATGAGGTGGAGTTTATTGAGCTGGATAAAGAGGAGTCTGAAAAACTGGTAGAGAAATATCGAGAGGAGGCACAGAAAGCTCTTCCTCCTCCAGAGAAAAGGTGGAGAGATGCAGGAGGTAAGTGCCATCATCATGATTTGATCCTGTCCATCCATGTGTGTATACATTCATCCATTTGCTTTTCTTGTTACTTACACTCTGGAGTACCTATTTCTGACCTTATTTCAATAAAACTTGGCATATAGGCTTGTATCATGGTTTTTATCCTGAGTGAGATCTGTTCATATTAATGAGTTGATCATGTACCTGATTTGCAGACTTTTTTGTTACTTTAGAGGCCATATTTTTGATTTGATGTTCAAAATTTGGAATATATATGCCTATTATAAAGCTGGTGGACAAATTTGATGGAGGTGTATGTACATGTTAATGACGTGATCTTGCATCAGATTGGCTATGTTGTTACCTCTTTGAAAGAAGTGTTTCCGATCTTGTTTTGATGAATGGTGAAATTTCTGTTTATACAATGGAAGATCATCATACCTCTCTGCTTTTCAAAAGCCATGTAGGGAGATTGAATCAAACAATAGGGAGATTGGGACCTGAAATTTGGAGGTTTTTCAAGGCTTTTTTTAAGCTCTGTTTTCACCAAGTGTTGACCAGTCTTTGGGTCCATTACATTCAAAATTTCACAAAGGGCATGCTGTTTCTCCCTCTAACGCACCATATTTTTCCCCAAGATGCACCTTATTTTCATATTCTGGTCAGTTGTGGCGAAACTGCATAAGAGCTAAAGGTGTTTCTTAATTTATTGATGGTAAGTAACATTTTATATACGGTACAGTAATGCCAGTTGTTCATGCGTGCAAGTTTCTTTGGTGGGAATAGAGATGGCACTGAATTCACAGTATCATTCTTGTAATCGAAAGTAATTGCTGACAGTTTTATTCTTGTGGTTTATTTTAGTATTGTTGTTGGATTAAAAAATTCATAAATTGAAGTGAATGTTTAAGCTTAACTGCTGATAAATTATTTGTAGTGATATTTTGTCACGACAATATTCAGAGGTGACAAAATAGAATAATGCTTCTGTGGATTATATAAAATATACCAATTTATGCAAGATTTTTCAGGAGAAACGAAAATTGACAATGTAATTATTGGGAGTTCTCTGCAAAAATCTAGTGTTTTTATTTTTCTTTCCAATGTGAGAGTTGACAGGTATGGTTCGTTCCTAAGCGAGATATATATAAATGACGTAAGATTGCAAGCCCAGTTTTTGATGAGAACTTTTAGTTAAATTTGGTATATATATTCTTACACTAAGATATGGACATCTGATAATTTTCAAGATATTAATGATTTGATCATACATGGAGTATGGGCTGGTATCATCAATAGCTTGGACTATTATAAAGAAGACTAAGAACTATGAAAGGTAAATCCATCATCTAACTGGCAGTTTCCTTTTTGGCATGTGATGTTGATTCAATTTTGGCTGTTTCCTTTTGGCTTGTGATTTTGATTCGATTTTCACCAGGCTATGGCCTTGTATGATCAAGATTTTGTAAAAGTTGGACCATTTTTGAGATCCATGCAAGTAGACCACATTTGATAGTTTTATTTTTTATGTCAGTAGCAGTATTACATCAGTATACATTTTTGCTTTTTACCTTGTAGGGACAATAAAGCAAAACCCACGTGATGTAAACAAATATTTGGTTGGATGAATAAAATACCTGGCTAGATTTTGAAGTCATTATAGCAATTGCCGATTTGTGGTACTGAGTTGTATATTTTTTGAGCAAAACCTTGTTGCCAGGATTGAGTAAAACATTTGAGACTGAGGGGGGAAAAAACAACAGGTATAACAGTATGTTAGATGTGGCATTATAGTAATTCTTGAAAATTGTATCAATTTTGGACAGGTTTTCGGATCTGTAGTTGGGCAGTTTGTTTTCCAATCCATGTTTCACAGTTGGTGATTTTTGGCTGTAAACTGAATTTGAGTTTACTTATTTTATACAGTAATATGTCCATGGTATGTTAATCATCTGAAGTTAAAATATGCTAGATCTAAAGTTTCATCTTTACATTTTGAACATTGTAATGTGAACTTTCTATGCCCATTTGTATTTTTGCTAGGCATGCTATTCTGACAAGAGATTTTAAAGTTATTTTATCCAAATGTTAAGTTGAGCATGTATGTTTTTTGTTTTTATGGCTCTTTTTGCACAATATTTGCTATATCATTCTAAGGCAAATGGGAGCAAAGTTTCTTGCCCAATGATACACAAAGGCAGCTGGCTTGGGTGGGTATTGAATCTACAACCATTAGATGATGAGTCCGATCTGTAGCAGGTAAGCTACTGTGGCTTCCCAATTCTGCTTGAAACCACAATTTCTGGTCTGTAGACAATTAGATGTAATGATTCTGGCTGCTTGCATTTGGATTTTTTTTTTCTCAAGGTTTATTCAGTGATTCTCTATAGCAGGTTCAAAACTGTACAAGCATATTCTAAAATGGATCAAACTAAACCTGTCAAGTGGATTCTTTCCCATTTTGTGGGCAAGATGCTGGCACAATTTAGTTGGGTCTTCCTAAGGTACAATTTGCCATCATACATTTCTTGAATTGGAAGGTTGCAAATCAGATTACAGGTATTGGCCTGCATTTGTAATCAGAAAGGCATCTATTGATTTTGTAGTCCAGTCATCAAGGTCACAAATTCTAAAGAAAACTGGTTTCTGCATGTTATCTGCAGTTTTTGTGAACTACTATTACCAAATTTGAGGAAAGGACACCTATTCATTTTGGAGTCCAAAGTTGAGGTCATGGAAACTGAAAGAAGGATGATCTTAGATGTTCTGAACATTATGTATAACTGATCTGATGCTAAAGATATTAGTTTGGGAAACCATGGCTGAAGTACTTACGATTGGTGCTACCAGTGCCACCTCCCTTTCTCCTATGTCTGGATTGTATCAAATATATCTTTGCAGCTGACAATTTGGTTTCGAGTCAAAAAATGTATCACATTTACTTAATAGTGTTCAGTTTCCTGGAAACTTCAGGCTCCACCATGCATTCAGAATTTTGGTTGAACTTGCACGATAGTACATCAACTTCCTTGTTGTGCCTGGCAAATTACCTATTGCTCTACATGATTCCATTGTTTCAAAAAGCCACTCCCATTTCATTATTGTATGATAGGGCAACAGTATTGTACATTAGCAGGTTTTTTTTAAATCTCTTGCCGACTTGAAACAAAAAGCTTGTCCGTAAACTGTTTGGTAAGAAGGCAAAATGATATTTGCCTAACTACCACATCTGTACACCTCTTGAGGCCAGTTTCTCACTTTATTTGTGAGAAAAACTTCCAATATGGAGGATACGAGAGGAATGATGTCATTGATCATGTGGCCCTGAACATCTTGCATTTTGATGTCTCCTGATGTTGACTGAATAACAGGTTATTATCGAAGGAGATACCTTGGTATTTTGTTGGGTCTTGTTAGTCCTATAAAGTACAGTTTGCCTTTATACATATGTTGAATCTGATCGTATCATATCAGATTGCAGGTATTGGCCTGCATTTGTGATCAGAATGGCACCTATTTTGCTTTTGGGGTACAGACATCAGGGTCACACTAACTTGAAGGAGAAAATGTTTCTGCATGATTTCGGTGTTTTTTTATAACCTTACATTGACCAACTTTGCGGATTGCTTATGTCTGAGGAAAGGAAGACACCTGTTTATTTTAGAGTCCAAAACCAAGGTCATGGAAACTGAAAGAAGGAAAACTGATCTTCAGATGTTCTGAACATTATGTATAACCGATCTAATAGTAGTTCAGGTGACCAATGCTAAAGATTGTTGTTGCCATTACCACCTCCCCTCCCCCCTCCTATTTCTGTAGAACTCTTTAAGAATTACAATGAAAGTGGGAAGAATCTATGATAGAGTGAAATTACTCCAAGAAAAGGCATCAAGTGAAGTTTAGTATTTGGATTGTAAAAAATGTATCTAGGCAGCTGACAATTCATTCTTGAGGCATTGGGGTTAATACCAACATTGCCAAATTTTTGTGTTCAATTTCAGTAAATTTTCAGGCCTAAATATGCACTTTAATTCTGGTTTAATTACATGCAGATGGCAAGCAGCAAGTCAAATATCTATGGCTCTACACCATTTCCATATTAAAATTTTAAAAGGCCAGATCATCTAATTCTGAATTCAAGCCCTTTATGAATGGGCAACAGTATTTTAAATAAGCAGTCTTACTTGCTGCCTGTAAGAAAAAGAGAAAATTAAACTATATAGTTTTCATATAAACTGTTTGGCAAGAAGGAAAATTATATCAATTGTCCAAGTACCACATTAGGACATCTTGAGGCCTGTTACTCTCATTAGTTGTATGAAAAAGGTCCATTACTTAGGATACAAGGAAAATGATAGTATTGATCATGTTAACCTGATCTATTTGCAATTGGATGTCAGGAAACCTTTATGATCCTTCATTTTTCTCCAGATTTCCTGGCTTACCTTTGGACTGTTAAATTCTTTGGTTGCATGAAAAGTGCAAGGCAAATTTGGCAACAGTAGCTAATTTGTTGGAAGTGACATGTTTTGTTTGATGCAAGAGTTGATAGAAATTTGACAACTTTGCAAAAAAATGTGCTGATGTATTTCAAGCAGGGTCACTTGGGATCCTTCTACACAGAGGACTTTTGACTTGTTCCCCAGGTATTGCCTGATTAAGAATCATTGTTTTGAGGGCATATTCCTTGATACTTAATTACGTCTTGTTAGTCCTAAAGTATAATAAGCCTTAAGACATGGAATGTGAATTTTGCTTATCATACAGCAGGTATTGGCTTGCATATGTAATCAGGACATTTTGGGGTCCCAACATCAAGGTCACACTGACATTCAGGAAAAAAATGGTTTCTGCATGATATCTATAGTTTTTATCACTTAGTTTGATCAAACTTTAGGAATGTCTTGCATTTGAGGAAAAGAAGATACTTGTTGGAATACACAGTCAAGGTCAGGAAAACTGAAGGAGGAAAAATAAATTTCAGCAGAATTGTCACGTTCTGTGCAGTATTCATAGACTAAATGTTTGTAGGGCTTGTATTTTATACGAGGAAGGTGCCTATTGATTTTAGGTTTAAAAAATTAAAGGTCAAAGTGAGATGGACCTGAAGTAAGACTTTCTACAAAATACATATATGCCTGTGAAAAAACCCATGGCCAATTTTTATAAATAGCTTGCATTTGAGACCAGATGACACCCACTGTTTTTGAGGTCATGGATCAGGCTCAATTTTAGAGAAAGAAGTAGAACAATCATTATTGTATAATTGCATGATGTGGTGGCCTTTTAGTGAACCATGTTTGGTCCTCTTGTTGCAAGTTATTACAAAAACTACTTAACTGATGTTTTATTTCATTGTATTTGAATATCCCTTACTGCTAGCAATAATTCCTGCTATTTGTACTTGGACAATCCCCTTGTATCTGGACAGAGCAATACTGCTTCATTTTGTCTGTTTGCACGGTTTAGTACATGGAGATTATGGCCGGTCACTCAATCGTGTGATTCACGCAAAATTTGTACACAATTGTTCACTTTGAAAGCGATATGCGAGAAATGCAAAATTAATTTCAAGTCAAGCATATGAAAGTGTACTCTCTGCAGTATACAACTTTATTCAGATGTTCACCCAGAAATGGTAAAAATATTGAAGAGCTTGTTGACATGTTTTTTTGGAAATGGTTGTTAATCTTAATTTGATTGGCACGTTGGGCATTTTGCGGCGTTTGAACTTTGCATCAAGGAAGTTTTGCAAATACATGTTTATAATGTGTGTAAACGAGAAGAACCAAAATGGCTGATTCCCAGCATTGTTAACCCATAGATGATGATTTATTTAGGAAAATGCTGGCTGATCGTAGTAAAGAAGGCAATTCAGGAAGTATATCACATTGAATGAACTGGCAAAGCATTAAAGGACATGCCAGTGATTGATTTTTAACAAAAAAGTGGAGTTGAAAATAGAATCTATTTCATGCTGTATGGACCAAAACAGACATCTTGACGGTCAACCCCTCATCAGCATGATTAAATTTAGAAAAGGCAGACAAACAAGCCAGATTAAAATACAAATAATTTAAAAGTAGAGTGCACTTTTTGTGTCTTTTCTAATCACAATTTAGCCCTGTGGGATCGTGCTACAAAACTTCAGCCCCTAATATAAAGGTTATGATAAGTCTAATAAATAAGAATCTAAAAATGAAATTAAAATTGAAGATATTTATTTGATGAAAATACTTCTGAACAAGTAAACGATGGCATGAACGGACATAAAATCCAGGTACAGCATTATGGAATAGTAAATCTAGCATATTAGTTAGTAGAGTGCTAATGTAAAAAAGTTAGACTTTTACAGTTTGTTAGTGAAAAATCCCCGTGAGCTGTGAAAGGGTATTCTCAGCGCAGAACTGTAGTCATACACAGATATGAAACCAATTAACATGAGAAATACTGAACAGGTTAATGTGTATACAACTAGAAGTAACTTCTTTTAAAAATTTTGATTTTTATTAGTGGTCGAATGAATAAGGAAGAGTGAAGGACATTGAAGTGTTGTGTAAATAATAAAATATGGTCGAGTCCTTTCTCCCTCAGTTTTGTTCTACTCTCCCCTTATTTTTGAGAAAAGAGGGAAATTCCCCCTTGTGATAAAATCCTGTGAACATCTCTAATGATAACACAACAGCAGCAGCCAAAAGTACTTTTTGTAGGATACTAGTATACAATTTAAATTCATTAATGGTGAATTTATAACAGACTGAAATAAGATTAGAAGGTATTGGTGTTTGTCTTGAAAATGGGTGTAGATGATTACTTTTATTTCATAAATATTTATTTTATTGCACTTGATCTTGGATCACAACATCCAGGATCCACAGCAAGCAGGCAGTGAAATTTTCCTTATAAAGTCTGTCATATCACCGAAACATGCCCAACAAAGTGTAACTTACTTGACCATGCCTTGATTTGATGCCATTCATCCCACCAAGTACAGTGCATTGATTTGATACCATTCATCCCACCTTGTACAGTGCATTCATAAATGGAAGTCAAATGGCAACTTTTTTTGTTTCATTGTATGACAAATTTGTTATACAATGGTGGTGAAGAAAAATAAGCCAATTTTTATATTTCTATCAGCATTTTAGTCATCTGACATGAAAACAAAAATAAAAAGTGAGCATTATTCATCGAACGTTCTGGACAAATCTGTACTATACCTGCCAACCATTACTGTACAAGTAATCGTTACACTTTTTTCCATCAAATTACATTTTACACTGGCCTGTATATGGATTACAGACCTGCCAACCATTATGATTTTGCTCTTAGTCTTACAAAAATGACCCTTAAAATATGATCATGTGGAATAAAAGCAAAATCTACTTGAAAATGATTGTTGCCAAAAATCCATATAACTGGTTCATCTGCATTTGATTTGGATTGGGTTTTCTTATTAGAATAAGTGGGGTTAGGCAGGGAACCAGTCTGACTTTACAGCAGGAGACAGAAGCTTTAAACTGCACATATTTTCATGCAAAGTGTCTGCACCATCATACTCTTAATAATAAAAATTTTAAGAAATGGTGTCCAGCAAACAAATGCATGTTGAAGATAAAAGCAAAAATGAGCCTCTTAAAATTGTAATAATCCACACAGAATAATATAAAGGAATATTTAGGTTCTTGTGAATAAAAGAAGGAAGGAGCACAATTATGCTTTATTGGACGTTACATGTCAGCTTGAGTCAGTCAGTGGGAAAAATAAATTGCGTTACTGTGCAGTCTCATCAGGGTTGACGGGTCTGTGATTATGCATTTTTGATACATTAAAAAATAAAATCAAAACAGCAATAAAAAGGAGTTTGGTCATTTTTATTATCATCTCTTTAATTCCACGTGCAAACATTTGAGAATATTCTTAAAAAGATCTGCCGCATTAGAGTATTTTATTTGCTAGTTATAGCAACTGTATATGACCCATTTCAAAGAAAACCCATTTCAAATATGAAATTTGCCTCACAAATTCATTATATTGATAAGCTACTTAAGTAATGAACTACAGTCCAATGCTACATCCCCGTTTGTACCGATTTCAGTAACTAAAACGTTTAATGTAATAAAAAGTGCACAGAACTAAGTCAGTTGAATCATTAATTTATAATTTCTAACCTGACCTTGACCAGAATGGCACTAATACTGGTATTTCCTTGCATCTTTCATGCTTAACGAACTTTTCATCCTAGCA
>QKMX01103036.1:0-12443 GCA_003401595.1 Venustaconcha ellipsiformis | reverse complement strand
ATACATTATGGGTCACACCAACATCATTTTAGATTGCCACTGTTAGGGCCATATATTATGTGTCACAGCAACATTCTTTTAAATTGCCACTGTGATGGCCATACATTATAGGTTAGAATAACATCGTTTTAGATTGCCACTGTGATGGCCATATATTTTGGGTCATATCAACATCGTTTTAGGTTGCCACTGTGATGGTCATACATTATGGGTACATTATGGGTCACATCAACATTGTTTTCATTTATGATCATCGATACACAAGTTTTTCAGTCTTTTAATGAAAACCCAACATCAACACAACCATCCGTTCAGGGAAAGTGATAACATTTTCAGAATGACTGCAATGACAGTCATATTTGATATCAGATCAACACTAATTTGATTTAGGACCAACTAGTAATTTTATGAGGTCTTTTGGTGAAAACCTAATGTTGATATGAAAATAATGACAACAGCATTTTCAAAATAACAGGCATCATTTTCATTTGGAACCAACTGTTAGTAGTTTACAAGGTGCTGTGATAACAAACATACGCTAATACATGCTGGACAAAAGCCATCACAGCTCTTCTGATTTATGACCAACAAAAAACAAAATTCCGTATTCTATATGAGTATTTATTACAGATGCCATAAACATCACACAAATATTGTGTATATCTGAGAGAGAAACAAAAATGTGTTCACATGTATACAATAATAACAGCGAAGTTACCATCAAATGAGTCAAGTTAAAAGGGTACCCTTGCATGATTTAAAATAGAACGCAACTTTTCATTTATATTTTTCTCTTGCTACAAAATACTGCTGCTATTCAAACTGTCAATACTAGTTTAGATTTTCTGCTTTCAAGTCAATTTAAAAGGTGCATTATATTTGTAATGCTTCTATGTACATACACACATATTTAATTCCAAACCACAACATAGGTATATCATCCTGTAACTAAAATATACTTTGAATATTCATAGTTTCTATGAACTAAATTAATTGGAAAATGGACAGCTGAAACCAAACCCTTATAGTCCCTCAGGCAGATTGAAAAAAAGAACAAACCAAACATGCAGTAAATGGTGATAATGATGTGATACAGATTTAATGTAGACATGGTGACTAGCATGTGGTAAATGAAAATATTAGTAGAAAAATAAAACTTCTGATTCAAGAACATTTATTAACAATAATACCCACACCTACCTGATTTTAATGACTACCATAACTTGAAAAATGCAAACCAATGCCATGAACAAATGAATATGCCAGTATAAGTGAACAAGAAATCTAATATGACTAACTAATATAAGAGAACTTTTCAAGTGTGCAAATTTGGGATTTATTGGTAATCAATAACATTATATTCATAGCATTCTACTATGGAAGTCTGAAGCATGTTTTCTGCTAATCTTTACTGGTGGTGATACTAAAGAAGAAAGAATAATTCATGTGTAATTTTGTAAACAATGAAAGGTAAATATAATTTCAATACTTCTAGACAGATATAAAGGGCAAAATCTACTGGAGTCTTTTCAAGTGTGGCAAAGAAATATTAACATACAATTTCACATCCAGTTTTGTTTAAAGTTTCACATGTGACTGGTGTCTTGGAACCAAGTATTACTGAAAATATTAGAAATAAAGGACTTTAAGTTGAGAAAAAAGATTGTGCAAGCTCTATGTCAAAACTGAAAAAAACTTTAAAAATAATAATAATATTAATCTGGTAAAATGAATGTAAACAAATCAGATCTCCCAAAGGATATCACATAAAGAAGTAAATGGTGAACAGAAAGCATCATCTGATGATGGGGATTTTGTAATAACAGTGGTATAAATTGAGCTAACATAATAATAATCAGCTAAGAAATCCATTATATCTTCCTTTTTCTAGTTTGAAATGTATACTGTTAAAATATGAGACTTAATCATCACATTGAAGAAACCTCACCACAAAGACAACTCCATCTCAAGACATTAATATACTTGTAATTTATGTTACGGATGATCTTGGGACAAATGATTTTTAATGATTTTTGTACATACTTTCATTTTGCAACTCCACATTGCAGCAAAGAACAAGGAAATATTACCACCACAACTCATAATTCTGACAAACACATTGACACATACCATAATGCAAGCTGTATGACATAATTATTAAACCATTTCAAACATACACACAAATGTACTTTCTTCAAGAAACTGATGGGTATATGAAATTTACAAATGACACATTTAACACAAATGAGAATGAGTTCCTCTTGTAGTTAAAATCTATACTTCAATGTTTTCAGGATATCAATTTACAGGTCATAAATTGTCAAGATTGGGTCTTCTGTTCAACTAAGGGTGCCACGGCAAAGTGTGCTTTTTATGGCACTGCCATCCTTGTCAGGACAGTTTGCATAATTTTCACACTTAGCATCAAACCTGTTCTCACTGTATGGTGTGTTTAATCCAAAAACCAGAAGAAATACATGCACACTGAAAACTGATATCATGAATGTACTAGCCATATCCATTATTAATACCTCTACTTTATTCCTTGATATAAGCCAGAAAACTAGCAACCATGTTGAAGTTTTAGGTGTTTAACATTGGTATTTTAGCTGTACAATCATTGAAACTTAGCAAGCATGGTGTATTTTTCAGTCCATAATATTGGTAATTTAGCTATAATACACATAAAACTACTGCACATTTACTTTTCCAAAAAAAAGAACTTTATTTCAAAAATTCTGGAATGAAGAATAACAGAGGTGTAGTCTGAAATCCTGAAAAGTTATTAAGTCCTACTGTGCAAACATGCTTTAGATAATTAGAATGGGAATTCCCATCAGAATATATACAAATTTAAGAAAGTTTTAAAAAGAACATGCAACTGTAATTTTAAAAATTACCTAGGTACTTATGGAAATATTAAACTGCTCAGATTTCCATTCACCACTGGAGTATCATACACACATGAACTGCATTAAATTAGTAGATATGTTTCATTCCTTATTTATCATTTTGTTCTCAAAAGATTTTGACCAAATATTAAGTTACACAAGTCATATTTGACAGGAATTTCTGTGCTGCTTAATTAGACATCTGCAAAGCTCTTTTTATGCAGAAAATTATGAAGTTAATTGTGATTTATATTTATCTATTTTAAACTCCCAACCATAACATTTCTGGTAATAAATGGCTACATTTTGAAAGTCTTTTGTGTGCACCCTTTCTGGTAAGAAAAGCAGCCAGTTGTAGAGGGATGTGATTTTGACAAAGCTTGCATCAATTGTTAATCTATAAAACACATTTTAAACATGTACAGTGAAGCTGCAATATGTATGCAAATTTATTGACTACAGCGTACTACATAGAGTATTGTGAAAAACAACTATCACCCTATAATCCTTAAAGTCTGTCAGTAAAGGCCTACAAATGTTATACATAATACAGTGAGATTCATGATGAGTATGAATAAAGGTAACAAACTTTTATATGATAGGAACTGTTATTGAGCCATTTTCTTTGGTCTATATGTCCCAAAAGTAGAGAACAAGGAATACACAATACCAAATATAAAATACCCATACCATAACTTATTGTAGAAAACATCTGATAATAGATGCTTTTATAAATCTGAGTACCAAGCATGAGTTCTCTTCATTGATTGTCACTAATTGGTTTGATATCTTAGATATCTTATATGGGACTAATCCCAACTTTAATACTAGCTGTATATTGCACACACTAAACTGAGTATTACTAGATCCATCAGTGATAGAGAAACGGCCCACTCACAGATTCAAGTTGTATTCAGATTCATCATCAATACAAGGTTCCATGAAATCTTGATAGCTTAAGTGAGTCCAACAAAAGCAGTTAAGAACTTCATGAATGATCAATTCAAAACATCATATTTTTTCCTTTTAAATAAAGATTCAAATAAACATTATCTTATGTAGTTGCTTTAAAGTAGAGTCCAACTGCAAACTGCACAGACCCAAATCTGCTGTTATATTATGCAGCACCAGCAGGGTCTAGGTCTATGCATTTCTCATGAGTAATTAGTACAGACCATCATCTGCTGGCACATTGACATGTAGGTCTATTGTGTTTGCAGTTGCACTTGACTGAGAAGCAAGTATATATGGTATACTGATGAATTATACAAGATATCTGCTTAAAATTAGTGAATAATAAAATGTATTTCATCGATTCAGTGAAAACGCTAAAGTTTTTCAGCTATTCTAAGAAATACATCCAGTACTCAGTGCAAACAAATGTTCTTATTTTATGCCCAAATGTATTTATTGGCTAGCAAAATGTACAACAGATTGAAGCTGCAGATTTCTTATGATATCCATGTGATAATGTCAGCTGTTTACTGTTTATGTTCTGTCATGTTTTGCATATATTCAAATGAAAATATCAGTAAAAACATAGTTCTCTTTACTAATTCAAAGCAAAACAGCATTTAAAAAATGAAGAAAAGAATGTAGTTGCACATAATAGGATTTGATCATGGATCCTATGCATGTGAGGTGGCAATAATTAACACTAGACCTTGTATGCATCTAAAAACAGCTCAGATTTCTTGGTTATAATGTTGTCGATGTGGCAGTGACAATATTTTTCATACTTCACTCCAGTAAAATAATGCATTTATTTCACTTGGAAGACCCAGTAACTCATGGTCTATTAAAAAATAAATTGGGATAAAGAATTATTTGTACTGGATATTTGTAAACCACAAATGTGTCCCTTATACCTAGTCAATGAGATCAGTTGATATGTGTATATGCTAATCCTCACACCAGCATTTTTACAGTATCAATAAAAGATACAACTGTTCAGTCGTACAAGACACAGTGACATTCATGCACTCAAATAAAATTGGTTTCAAGCAACACTTACAAACTGGATTCAAATATATATTTCAATGCATATTTTTATGATTATGACCTCACAAAATTTTTTTCTATCTATACAGCATGTCACTGTCTTACCCCACCTTTAGTTACGCAAATCGCTTTAGTTAAAGCCAAATCGCTTTTGCACTTAAGTTTGAGTTATGAGTTTGCACTCAGACAAAGTGAAAAGGAATAAATCCTGCCAGACTAGCAATCTAAGTTGCTAATTGAGTTTGGTGCTCTTGAGCCAACCTTGAGCGATGGGACATATTCTCTCTGCTTCATAAAGACAAGTAGCTACATTACAGTTAAATCCTGACTTAGATCCCAATCAATTTAATAAATCAAGTTCCTCATAAGAGGATTATGTAATCCCATCTGTCCATTAATGTATGCTTTATGTCTCACAACTCATACTACATTGTTTGAGAGGCAGTGTAGCGTGTTCAAACTTTGTGATACAGCCAAGTATGGTTTATAACTTGTCTCTTTTATGGCACAGTAGACCCTATGTTTGTCACATATGCCTTGATCCTTGCTAGCACATCAAAACCAATTTTACTGATTACTATTGTTAACATTATTTGACATGTATGATAAATAAACATCCTTCCTTTATATCCACTGGGTTGATACTAATCACATTTTGCTAGCCTATGATCCAATGGAGATTCAGTTCTTGTGCATGGTGGGAGGAGTTGAAATCTTCAAGCAAACAATCATAACTTTCCAAGCTGTGTTACATCATGATCTTACAGGATCTTGCCTAGGTCTCAATTTAGCAGAAAGAAAAAAATGCAGGAACAAAGATGTCTAAATATACAGTCAAACCTGTCCATAAAAGAAACTTGAGGGAGCCATAAATATTTGACCTTTATGAGCAGGTGTACCTTATGTGAAAGTGTCTGCTAAGGGCGAGTTTACTGTATATCGGTGACCGCATTTATCATATGATAGAAGTACTTCTTTGATGACATGCAAGGTCACTATGAGATCACAGTTGCAGAAAAATTTAAAAAACTCCAAAACTTACAAAAGTTAGTCTTAGAAGCTTTCGGGTGTCTTTCTTGTAATAGTTGGAAATTTAAAATGGATGCTAAATACCCCCTGATTTCTTTAAGAAATTAATATTCAGATCAATCTATCCATCCTTGATTCAAATTCATTAAAGCATGCTCTTTACCCTCAGCTGCTAAGAATGATCTGTATTCCTAATAATTGGAACATTCTATATTTAGCTTATTACAGGCCATGAATTACTCAAAATTCAATCTTGAATATACCGTAATGGTTACCTTCCTTAGTGTTGTTTGTAAGCTTCTACAATAAACTGAGTAGAATCTTTTAAATGCAGTGAAAAATGTAATTGCTTAAATATTTTCAATCAATACTGTTCAAAATTTTTTTTTGTTATTAATTGACTATTAAAGGATAAAGAGAACAAAAAGACAACAGAATTTAAATTCATATGTTTTTAGAAGGATAATGATATTTGCTTGTGATTTTAAAAAGTATCACAATTATAAATATCTGACAGTTTATCATGATTCTTTTAAACCTGTTTAGTACACCATATTTTCCTAACCCTCCAACCCAACAGTTTTCTCAGTTCTGTATTCAAGACCTGTAAGGAAACTGGTGGTATCTCATAGTGTTTATTAACATCTTACAAGTCAGTATGTCCATATTTCCTTACCTTGTGAACACATAACCAATTATTATCAAAATAATTTTTCTGAAACAATAGGAAAGAAACATTCATATTGTCACACACAATAACATGACATATGACGTCAAATATCACTGTTCCATTTACATGATTTACAATTAGTATTATGAGTGAAAAGCCTTGTCGAAGGGGTTAGCGACTGACTTCACATGCTCTGGTTTCTGGAGGTGTGTTAGATCGTGAAGCTGATTTTGTCGAGCTTATGGAATTAGCTGGACTGGGCAAATTGCATGGACTGGGTGAGGTGGTTTCTTTTGTTGCTTGTGTACCCTGCAGTGCTGGATTATTCATCTGTGAAATTCCTGATGCAGTAACCTTGCCACATACATGGTGGTGGTTCTCCCAGTCTTTGTGCTGGCAGAACGATCCACAGTAACGGGCTGTATTGCACCCACTGCATGTCTCACTGGCTTTTCTTCCACAATTCCAGCAACTCTGTAAACACATGGAAAATAAGTCTTAAAAAGCCATAAATAGTGCCAAATCTTGGTTGTACAATTCTTCAATTTAAGTCCCACCCAAAATCAGTCAAATCTAAACAGATTAACTCAATGTATGATTCATGTACACCAACAAGAAAAGCAGCCTTTCAATTTAAAAAAGCCAAGCTCCACCCAAGTACAACCTGTTGCCAATCAATTGCTGTAAGTTAATATCATTAATAGATCACAGATACTCCGATCAAGCTATATATGAATCATTGAGTAATTATCTCTCAAGTTCTATGATTGTTTAGCTCTGATACAAAAGGTTTATTTGATGGTAAGACATCTGTCAAGTAGTTTTTCTATACTGTCGTTGCACCATTTTTGTGGGGTACTAATTTTCATAGATTTCATGGATGCTCAGAACCACTAATAAGGACCCAGGAAAAATTGAACCAAACCTGATATTGAATGTATCATACACACCCCACTGATACATTCATAGCAATCAATAAAGTCAGATATTTTATTATTCAAATTTTTGACTTTGCATTTGGATATTTTTTTTATTACTTTATTCAAATGTTCCTGTAAAATCTAAATCCTTCTGAAACCATATCTCTCATTCTACCAATGTATCTTAATCCATATAAGCAACTTAATTACTGCTGATGCACAAGTGCAATTTAAACATATAAAAACACTAATTACTGAACCATATTAAAGATGAAACTTAACTGATTTTCAGACAAAACTAGTGAATAAACTATGTCAATTTAGTCATCAAGTATATACAAAACATGTCAAAACATTATGGAATTGCAAAAATTACACAATTCCAGCCTTCACAAAGCCACTGGTCTCTCATTTTATCTTGAGCCACTTTCTGCCATGACACACATCAAAGTCTACCAGAGTCTGATAACTGCACTGAGCAAGGGTTAGTAGGCCATGTTTTAGTTCACATACGGAATGATTATCTTATCCATATAATATGACTGTTAAAATGTTTGAATATGCAACATTATGGAAAGAAGTTAAAGATGATGCAGATGTTTCAATTGCCACTTAGATTGGTATTGTTTGGCTTTGTCAATTCCATTTGATCTTAAGTAGTCCATTACGTTTGAGTCACTATCAGTTCAAGTAGTGTAGAGATGGCATGTTCAAGGCCACACTTTACAGCTTTAATAATATTTGAATGATTTATTAAAGTGTCCAAATTGACCTAATAAGCACAGACTGAATTAAAACTTTGAATGATGTTTGAATAGCTATGTAAATTAATTAAACTCCTTTAAATCTCATTGCTCTTATAGATTTTAAACTAAAACTCTAAAACAGGAAACTCTCATTCTTTATAGCTGATTATTCTTGTAAAAGAAAAATTTCTGATACGAACTATTCACTTTTGCAGTAATGATCTGTTTGGCTCAAAATCCTTGGTGTAAGCAAAAAACATTCTTGACATCTTTCATTAGTGTGTTCCCTAACTTTTTTGGGTGGTTTTAAAGTTTCTGCTGCTTTACTGAATATTTAAAATGCAAAATATAAAGTGCTTCACATTGTTGTGTATTATCTTCTGGTTTTCAATTTTGCCAGTAACTCAATTCATTTTATGTTCAACAGTCAAATTCTAAATGTATCTGACTGGGCCTCCTCCTTTAATGTAAGATGGTGTTCCATGTACAGCATCTTCATTTTTCCTTCTAATACTTCCAGGTATTTTAATGTTGATGAACTTCATCAATATGTACAACAGTATCTACTTCAGAAACTGTATTTATACCTGTAGATGTAAATGGTATTTGATTTTTTTTTCTTTCTTTTTAATGCATCAATTTTTTTCATTTTTAATAGGCAAGGATTTGGTCCATTTCTTCAAAATTGTAAACTAAGTGTTTATAGGAACTCCATCATTTTTATAGCTAGAGGCAAACTTTTGTTCTTTTCAAGATCTGAGGATATATTTAATTTCAGTGATAGTTTAAAATTCTCTGAGTTTTGAATGTGACGTATACCACTTCAATGCATCACCTTTACTATAGATGAATTTTGCTAAGTATTACATTCATGTTAAATCAACAATAAACATTCATTCATTTAAAACTGTTCATGTAACTGAATCACTGTTGATATATAACTATAAAGTAATGTATTTACACTGTCATTACCATATATACCTATAAGGTAATGTATTTACACTGTCATTACCATATATACCTATATGGTAATGGATTAATACTGTCATTACCAAATATAACTATAAAGTAATGTATTTAGACTGTCATTACCATATATACCTATAAGGTAATGTATTTAGACTGTCATTACCATATTTACCTATAAGGTAATGTATTTACACTGTCATTACCATATATAACTATAAGGTAAAGTATTTATACTGTCAACTAACAACATTTATCATCAGCTCAGAATACAGTACCATCCCTATATTTTTGTAATACAGTCCCATCCCTATATTTTTGTAATACAGTCCCGTCCCTATATTTTTGTAATGCAGTCCCATCCCTATAATTTTTTAGTACAGTTCCATCCCTATTTTTTAATACAGTCCCATCCATATAATTTTGTGTGATTAGCAAATGTTGTGACCTAACCTAATCATACAAGTTACTGACTTGATATACAGGACAGATAATTCAGGTTTTGTCTGATCAACTTTGCCATCACATTTAAATACTCCAGCATTCTTTGACAACTAACCATCCTGAATATAAAACTCTTGATTAGCTTTTGCATATCTATACAGCATCATAACAATCCTAGAATCCCTGATCCTATCCTGAGAAACATGTCATAATAAGTTAACAATTCTAGCTCTGATCCTGATATCTTCAAACTCATGTCATAGGCTAAACCAGGTGAACCATAATAGTATACTGGGTTACGTTTTTGTAATTTTATTTGCAGACATTTTGAAATTACTCAAAAATATTGCATAACATCAAATTATCTTTTTGTATACAATAGCTGAGAAGGCCACCTAATGTTTGAAGACTAAAGAGTGACACTGCATCCCTAATGTATTTATAGTCATCATCTAAAATGTTTAAATTGAACAAGGAATAAAAAAAACCTATGCAAAGTAGTGCCTTACTGAATTGATCAAAGTTATTCCTATATGTTGGAAATACATGTTTCATTTTGTACAAATTTATTCTGAATGTTGTCAAAATGTTTAATAGTCCAGATAAACATCATCATTTAAATTCTTTACTAACAGTTCTCACTATGGTAACTATCATCAAATCTAATCTTTCTCATAAAGTTTCTTACCATCTTAATCTTTCCAATCTATGACAAAGTCCTTTCTGAATGAAATACATTTTTCTTAGTTAATTACTTTTACTTCATTTTTCAGATCTTATTTTACTAGCTTCTTGACTGATTGATTTGATTCATATTCTGACAAGTAGTTCAGGAAGAGGGGAAATAAGTTTTAATATCTGAAATTAAAATTGCTCTTGAAATATGCAGAACCTCTATATTTTCATGTTAAATAGCTGTAGGCTACAACTTTGTGTTCTGAAAAATCTTTTTATAACAAATATCACAAATGTTAGTAAAATTAAAATTATTTTCATCTGTTTTGGGTAAAATGAAAGGTTTTGCTTATTATGATCTCAATTTATCGTGTACAAGTTTTGCAATCCTAACAGCTTCTAAAATATTAGATTACAATCAGTTCCTCTGTAAATAACTGGAAAGGATTCTTGTGTTAAGTGCTTTAAATTTAGACACCGGCACATGTGATCAGTTTTTTTTTGTAGTTTTTCTCTGTCTAATTGTTATAATATCCAGATGATAGATCTGCCTTTGATAGTTCAATACTTTCAGTTAAAGCTGATTTGTTCATTTTTACCAAAAACACATTCAAAGTAACAATTTATCATGATTGGAACTTTGAGCTATCTGTTAAAGTTTTGAATTTAACAAGAGACATTTCATCAGGTGAAATGCTGATTGTATTTCGATAAATCATCACTACTCACACCATTCCAACAAAAATGGTTAACATGTCAATGTGTTGACTCCTTTTGTGTCACTAGCCAATCTAATATAGTTTCTTTCTCTGCCTAGCATTACCTGATGTAGCAGTCTTTGATGTTCTTCCTCTAGGTATCACTTCCAATATTTCAAACACTGATATACCCAATTCATTTTCAAAGTTGCTTATCTCTTAAATTTTTACTGAATATCTATTGGTCTACTATATTGGTCTATGTCTGTACTTGTGATCACTACTAGGAGTATCTAACATTTATTTTATTACATACAAAACAGAAGTACTGGCACTGGCACAGCATATGCCTGCCTAATGTTATACAGTTCTCTATGTATCTAACTGAAATTTTTGCACTGAAACAATTCTTCTTGTTTCAGTCAGATTAACATTGACTGCTGGGAGACAAAACATACAGGCTTTATCCTTATCCAAAGTACACACTTTCTACAAAGTTTGGGCCGGGTCTATGATATATACTAATGTTATCATGCAGAAACAGTGTTTGTTTCAGTCTGTGACCTTTACCTTTGACCTTTTGTCTCCAAAATCAGTGGGGTTCTCCTTTCACCAAGTGCAAGCCATCCACAAAGTTTGTTAACTGTAAATGATAGAGAACTCCAATTATTTTGCAGAAACCATATTTCTTCTTTTAGTCACAGTGACCTTGACCTTTGATCTTTTGACAGGGTTCTTCCTCACCCAAAGTGCCAGCCAGTCACAACAAAGTTAGGTAACTGTAAATATTAATATTATTGTGCAGACACCATTTTTCTTCTTTCAGTGAGTGAAAATTACCTTAAATGTTCTGACCCTGAAATCAACAGGGTTTTTCCTTACCACAAGTGCAAACTATTCACAGTTTGGTAACTGTTGGTTATCACATTAAGAAAATGGAGCAAAATCATCATGATTGTGAAATATCGCATGAACATTTTATGGCAAAACTAAATTCTTCAGCTCATTCTGAGTTGAAAATCAGTGTGTCACACATTAGCAGGAGTTGTACACACAAAAATACAGCAATAAATATGGAAGCAAGAATGTTCACAAGACTGTGTAGTAACAATGCCTATGCTAAAATTATCAAGGACCATAACTCTAAAAAAATATGTACAGAATCTACTAATTATTAGATTCATTTGAAGTCTTGCTGAGATATCTAGAAGACTGAATCTCTAGACTGTAGAAGATAGAGAGTTCATGCCATTGTGTATTATGCATATATTTAAATAGAGAGTTCATGCCATTGTGTGTTATGCATACATTAACAGAGATCTCGGAAATGCTTAAATACATGTATTTGGAAGCAAATTTTGTATTTGTGACACAGAAAATCACCCACACAGGAGTCCTCTGTA
>QKMX01102878.1:0-12135 GCA_003401595.1 Venustaconcha ellipsiformis | reverse complement strand
GTGTGTGTGTGTGTGTGTGTGTGTGTGTGAGTGTGTCTGTTTGTCTATGTGTTCGTATGTGTCATATATTTTTGGTTAGTTATTTGTATATAATATAATCGGTTTCAAATACGATCACATCTATCATTTTGTCATGAGCCTTGTTTCTTTTCAGAATAAAATGCTACAATTGTTCATTTTGTATTTTTTGATATCACAACTTTACTTGTGTGTGTGTCTGTATGTGTGATAAAATTGATAGAAAGCAGTATATTATTTTATTTTCCAGCGTTCAATGTAGGACACATGACTGTCCTCATACAGGTTGGCAAACTGGATGAAATAAAGGTACGTTCTATCACGTTTGTATGTCAGCTTGAAAAGTCACAGAAGTTGAAATATATTACTTAAGTTGAAGTCATGATTTTGTTTGGATCATTATATCTTTATTGTGATGTGCTTTGTAAAGAACATTAGTGTTACTGATAAGGTGTATTTGTCATAATAATGTCCACTTTACGTAAATATATTGATGTTGACAACCTTATTTCTATTATAATGATATTTATCTGCTATAAATATCCTAATTTGCTTACAGCGTCTTTTGTAATTATGAAGTTGCTTGAATAGAAATCTCGCATAATTATAATATTGTATCTGCTTTACCATGTAGTAATTACTGCATTTATCAATACATTTATTGAATATATAAAACTTACGGAAATAACAAATATCTGCTTTTAGATTTTAATGTTATTGTGCCTCAGTCCATTTTAAAGCACTTTTCATTGACTATAGTACTTATTAAATTTATGTTTTATGCTAGTTTATATATAAAGGCTCTAATATTTACCAACCTATTTAAATTTTGTACGTTGCACTACATGTATATACAAATCAATACTTCAGGTTCACTAATGCAGATCCTGGTTACAGAAGACACCTTAATATATATATGGTGACTGTACATATCACATCTTATCCGTGGCCAAGATGTTGGTTATCCAATTTGGTGTTGCCATAAGTGTAATTGTAGAAATGACTAAAATAAATGTTACAAAGAACAATCATGTTCAACAATATTGAAAATAATAAAGATGGAGTCAGATACTGGAGATACTTCATTAAAAAGTGTGAAAAGCTGTCACATTTGTTGTAACCACTGCTTGAACCTACAACTTATTTTATTTCGGAAAGATAAATATTACATATTAATTATTTGTTGTTATCAATATCAAGATACCCAATGAGACTGAGGGTAAATTTTAAATTGAAATACAATTATACATAAATAAAATCCAACCGTATTAATATCTTCCAAACCTGTTAATAACTTTCAAACAACTGTTAAAATGCCGAAGAACAAGACTTGAGGAAGTAACGTTAGGTTATGGACGATTGCTGCTCTTACGTTAAAAGAGCTGACATATATGACAACATCCGCTACTATTTGAGTCACAAATATCGAAAATGAAAGTGAACAAGTATCATTAGCAAACATATAAATGGCAATACGCTTTAAAATAGCAAATTTGTGTACATTTTGCACTGAATGATTTTTCAACAACATTTTGTATTACCTTAAAAGTGAAAGGTATCCCATTGTCAATTAAGAACAATTGTTAATTCCACTGATGACATAAAGTATGGATTGCTGTTTTAGTTAGAAAGTCAAATTAGGGAATAGGACTTTTAAAACAATAGGCGAGCTTTCTACAATTCTGAATTGATACAACACTGGTAAATTCAACACATGATGTATTCATACCTAATCATCAGATATATTAGTCATGATTTCATATATAAAATATAACTAATATTGATAATCATTATATAGTCAGACGCCCTGGTCATCTTTGAAGTAACAAAGGAGCAATGGCCTACACAAAACCTTCCGTCTGAAATTCTTGAGAAAACAGATCCAATGATTCAGAAAGAGTTTAAAGAGAAGTTTCCAGCTGGACTAGAATATGCAGAAGTGGCTGTACTGAGTGGATACAATCTTCCAAGCAAAAAAATATTGTATGGTGTCTTCCCACTTTGGCCAGTTGCTTGGCTCAAACAGGTTTATATATTTTAGATTCTGAAAAGGCTCACATTCTGTTCATATTTAACACGACATCAAGAAAAGAAACTTTTGTCATATAATAAGAACAAAACAACATGACAGTGATATTTGCTAATGTCACAACATACAGCAGTAACATAAATTGTGTACATTGTATACAGAACTAATTTGATATATTTCTATAATGCATTTTAAGAATTATTTTAAGAATTTGCAACTTAATCCGTCAATACTTTAGTGAGTAAATAATAATTGTTTAATGTCTGAATAATAACATGAATTTATTAATTGCATTAACTAAATGACACAGTCGAATCCTTGACCGGTTGTATTTCACGTTAAAACAAAACTTGCACAGATGCTAATTCTAAGACCTGAACAATGATGAAAATGTAAAGAAACAATATGTAATCGTTCGTGAAAGAATTAATAATTTTATGAGCACATTTATAATAACAAAGAGACACACTTTCGTCGATAGGGGTATATTTATTGTTATCAGATTTCTGGATGATTCAGAAAAAGGAGTGTATTATTTTTAGAATAGATGCAAATTAACCAGCATTCAAAATACAACTTAAAAGTCAACCCCTCGATATAAAAGACAATGATCAGTATTCATTCAGACATACGATGGCTTTTGATGGACAGACTGCTTTTTATCATATGAATCTGACTGTGTATTAAACACAGTAAATGCCTTACATTAATTGAAAGGTGAAGCTTAATGATTGCTTCACTACCTGTCCATAATTCATATCCAGCATATGTGATCACAACAGCCCTTACTATTTCCTAAAGTTTCCTGCTGTGCTATTTAATTATTTTAAATTCAATGTATTATTCCTTGGCCAGAATAAACACTATCTACCCTTTGTTCCTGTTTCACTATTCCTGAAACAGAAAATACTTACAACGCTCAATTGTATACTAAAGTAATTTATTTTAAGGATAATAGTAAATATGAATATTTTATGAATCTTTCAGTGTTTTCAAATTATTAATACTTAACATTTGGACCAAAATAACTTTATATTATTTCGTATCTTTCCAGTTATACTTCTTATATTGTGCAGAAATGTACATCACCATATCAATAAGAAAACTCTTAAACAAGGTTTCTAAAAGGTGAAAACTTTTCTGATAGATGATAACAATGCAGGTGAAAATGACTTTTCTCAATTCATCAACACTGAAAAGTTTGTTTTGTTTTCTATGACTGATTTATAGTTTACGTCACAGTCTGTAAACGCATTCTTTCTGTTACACAGTTTTATTGGTGATCTCATAATCAATGTATTAGAATGTATTTACACAGACTAATTGACAGAACAATTTCATTTCACTCTTATATCCAATAACAATGTATAATAGACTAGAACTCCATAGATCAGTAAGATCATGAACATCTGTAAAACACTTGAAAGTATTAGGAAACAGACAAAACATTAGTTAAGGAACAAATATAAATCATAATAAAAATGCCAATAATGTTAATAATAATAATAATAATTTGGACTAATATAGTGCCTAATCATTAGAAGCTATAGGCACCTTTTGATATTATATAGCACATTTAACATGTAACAACAATATTACGAAAACAAACAACATGATATCGCAAATAAGAAGCATGCTGACAATAATTAAGGAAGAAAACATTATAAAGTTCTTATATATGTTATTGCCGTTGAAATAGATGTGTTTTAAGAGCACCCTTGAATGATATAAAGCATCATTTTGTCTGAGATCAATGGACAATTCATTTCACGTAGCTGGTCCCTGGTACTCAAACAAACGCTGTCAGTATGACTTCGTGTTAAGAGTGGGAACTATGAGAAAACGAGTGTTAAGAGGGGTATGAGATTTTAGATGGAGTGGACACTGCAGCATAGTGAACAGATTTTGTTTTATTCTGTATCAAACAGAATCAAGTGAAGGTTACAGAACAGGGGAAGGTGTGCTCAGTTCTTTGTACTCTAAGGATCATCAGAATAGCCATGTGTCAGACTTTTAAACGTTCTGTCTGACTTAGAAGTGAGTTACAATAGCTCCGTGTTGAAGTGCTATTCAATACACTACTGTTTTAACGGCTTCAAAAGAAATTAATTGTGAATGGAACTGTTCTTGGTGTAATGAGATTGTTCTGTCGAGAGCGACATTTTGGTTTTGTACTGACTGTGAATTTAATATTGGTTTTGCTGATGCTTATTTTTTGGAGGCAATGAGTGTGAATGGAAAGAGTTTTCATTATTGATCAGTATGGCTTCAGTCATATAATCATTTGTCTGCAGCTTGTTAAATGTCATCACTGACCTCAAATTGTACCTCTGTACACTTTGAACAGTAACCTCAACCTCAGTTGGGCAGCTTGATTTGTATATTTGAGTCTAAACGGTGTACAATTCATGGCATACTGGAGATTGATCTATGACACTTGACATCAGTTGAGTGTATGGAATTAACAGTATAGGGCCGATAACAGTCTAGTGGAACAACAAGGTATTTATCAACTGGACTGGACTGTTTTCCGTTTGTGTCCTGTTGATTTAGTATGACTAAGTAGGACTTGTACCACAGTAAAGTTGTATTCTGTATACCATATACTGGCTGGAGATATTGAAGTAATGTACTATGGTATATTGTTTCAAATGCCACAGATAATTCAAGGAGTATAAGGACAGTAATGTCCAGTATCAAAAGCAGATAGATGATCACTAAATACTCTCATAATGGCATTTTTAAGTACTATGGTGAGAGTGATATGCTATGTACATTGCAATAAAGACTAATTTAATTTATATGAGATAGACGTTGACCTAAAACATCTTTTTCTAGGTTTGTTTAATAAATGAGATGTTGCAACCAAGGCAGTACCACTTTAACTCTAGGGTCTAGTGTCTGTTTCCTTAGAAAAGGCTTCACAGTGGCAGTCTTGAAAACTGACAGGAATTGCCAGTATGAGATAGTAGTATTGGTATCATCAGTTAGTGAAGACAATATTGACTCTAAGCAGTCAAACGGGAGCGATGGCCAAATCGGATCTAGTTCATATGACTTTGGGACATTCTACGTCACAAGTTTATGTAACCTATCCAAAAAGACTGGTTGAAATGCTGTTAAAGGATGCCATATATCTTATGTATTACAATAGATCCAGAAGGTTGATTGGCGCAAAGGTCCTTGGAAGTGTTATATGTATTCCTTGACATTAAAATGTTCTTAATCTTGAATATATATTTGCAACTGGAACTTTCAGTGTCCTTGGTTCTGTAGTAGCCTGAGTTTTCTGCATGAGCAATGGTTGTGACATTTGTGTTATCAGCTTCATAAGATGTTTATGAGTGGTGAGGATGGTGAAAAGCCAATTCCTTTCTACGGCATTCTCTTAAAGACGTTAGGAATCCTTGGATGTCATGCATTAGTTGGGTTTTATGACGCCGCCGAAATGATCTAATGCAAGTTTGTGAGACACCAATGAAGACTATATAATATTATGGACAAGGTTTTGAAGAATCCAGTCTAACATTTGACCACATTTATGGGTAGGTTGGTTAAGTATAAAGGTTTCCAGGATAGTCAAAGTGAAAGTTGAAATCCTCAAAAATAATCAGGCTTTATCAGGTTAGGAAACTTTCCCCAAACGATCGAATCCAGTCAGCTTATTTTTACAACAAGAAAGAGCACGGGAAATGCAGAAACAATGTACTGACCTTTTGTTCCGTTGTGACTGAGGTTTCAACCAGCTCAGGATGCACATTGATCTAAAAATTCTAAATTCTATAAAGGCTCAAATTACATAAAAGATGATTTTTAGCATGCCAATAGTTCTAATTGCAATTTTATACACAAACTACAGAAACTTTAAAACATCATTTAATATTGTCCTTTAATAGTTTGTTATATTAATTTTCTTGCCATATATGTACACAACAGATTGAGTCTTGAATATATGTACAGATTAAACGGAAAATGTCTTAGAATAAATATGTATTATTTAGAATTTATCAAAAAGCCATTTCAGTATTTAGAGACAATGCCACTCAATTGATATACAAGAAGACATGCGAAAATTTTATACATTCAAGACTTTTAACTGTGTGTATATGTAAAATAATTATTGGAATCCATACAACAATTTCTAGGCATTTCTAGGTCTTTTCTGGTAGCTTTTTTCTTGTTTAAACAATTGCAGGCACATGATTCAGACAATATAAGTTTGTTCAATAGTTGTATACATGTATTGAAAGTGATTGCATACTTATTATGCATATATATATTTTATATTTGTGCGTTGTATATACATATGTTGCTTTCATTTGCTTCTAAAACACATTATCAGGATATATCCTATTGATATTTTAGGTGATAGAAGTGTTTTTTGCTGAATGTTTTCAACTGGCCAGCGACGAAGGGATACAATCCATTGCCTTCATGATCCCCAGTGTTCCTTATCACGTAGCAGAAATGTATGCTTCTGTCCTCCATAGTTGTGCTGAAATGCGAATCTACGACAATCCATCTCTCAGTATTTCAAAGCTAAACATAGTCATCAAAGATAGTTGCTCTGGAGCAAACATGCTAAAAAAGGTAGGTCCTAGATTTAAAACTAGCGAGGCAATCGGCAGTGAGTTTCTGTTTCATTTTCTTGTTTTGTGTTCTTTTACACGTTCTACAAAAGTACACACACACAATTTATGTCATTCAGATTGGAAACTCAAAGTAAATTTAGTATCTGGTTGGTAATATGATTATCATCATTTCAAATGGAGAATATCATTTTACAATTTACATCCATTCTCCAGAACGTTATTACAAGGATTTGTTCATTTGTGGTGATGTTTAAGAAACTCCTTTATTTCACACTCTCCACTCTTTATTGAAAATGCTATGACTCTAATCATTTTCGTGAAACAAAAATCACTCATTTCATTTATTGTATTTGACATGATTTTATTCAAATTCCTTAACATATACCACGATGATGGTTAAATAGCTTGGTAAATTTAATGGTGTTGCCTCCTCTGAGCTGGAATCCATAATTTTTGTTACATTAATGTCGTCGAGAATAACAATGTTGGATAGCTTATATGGATGTCGTAAGAACTTTGCTGTATTATAATGTAAAACCTCAGAGAGGTTTGTTTATGTCTTTCGTGAAAAGAAATGGATGCATATTCTCTCAAGAAATTAAATGAAACTTGTATACATTCTAATAGTTCAATATCAGTCTATTCTAATATTCTTTAATTTTTTTCGTTTTGATCTTCAGAGATAAGGCATGGCTATTTTGTGCACTCTACAATGTGT
The DNA here is from genome assembly GCA_003401595.1 of Venustaconcha ellipsiformis. NCBI lineage: Eukaryota > Metazoa > Mollusca > Bivalvia > Unionida > Unionidae > Venustaconcha > Venustaconcha ellipsiformis. The sequence goes on along the minus strand of QKMX01102878.1, from coordinate 4,778 downwards.
TAGAAACCAACAATACATACTGGTTACTGATCTCCATTCATGATTTATTTTTCGTTAGAAAGCATATGTCATTAGAAGTTTTTATTCTGGTCAGTGTAAGAGTAATAAAGTTTATTGATGATTTTGGCATAGATAAAGTGGCCGATTAGATATTATGTTCTGAAAGCCATTGTGATCAGGTTTATTATGTCATCAAGTCTTCTCTTACATGCTTCAACTTTCTTTTCACAAATCAATCTTGTTATGCAGCTATTCTTCCAACTGCAGAATTTCCATCCGTATTGCACTCTGATAATGCATTTGTCCAGAATGAAATTTAAAATGATTCTAATTGTGATATAAGTCGAAAATTAGAGAATGTTCCGGATGAACTCCAATAACCTTGAATGTTCAGTAGTCATGAGTTGCTGTACCAACAGTCCAGATGTGTCACAATTATATAAGCAAAATGATCTATAATGAATTTATAATAATCACAAAATTGTGTGTTGGTCCAAAACGTCGATGAGCACTTAATAATTCCATCGAATAGTTTAAAAAATTAGTCCTCTTAAATTATATATGAACACAACATTAAATGACTCCACAGACAAAACTTCAAAAAGAGGATAGAATAATTCTGTTTTCTCATCCCTATATACTACATTCACTTGAACTAAGACACAAAAATGTCCAGATTATGGGTCACATATTTGCTTTCAGAACAATCTGACTTAAGGCAAGACTCAGTAATTAACACATGTGTAACTTACAAACCTGAACAATTCAGGTATACACGAAATTCTATCCTGAAGCATGGAAAAGTTCAAGCACGCCAAATAAATTAAAATTTCGAACATATATATATTGATTTTTTAGAAACACATTGGAATAATTAATAAGAGACTAGGAGACTTTGTTGTTCTGATTCGACAATATCAACTTAAAAAGCTGTTTGTTGGATCAATAGAGAATATTAAAGAAACAGCAACTTTTATTCATTTCACTTTCATTTTCAATTGCGTGTTTCAATGATTTTGAAGTTATTGGCAAAATTATACAACATGGCGAATGTCTGTATTATTTGCCTTTCTTTGAGTGGATAATGTACCTATTGATAACTTTAGCATTAGAGAGCACGAGGATGCATATAATAATCACGTGAAATGACTTAAGCAACTACTTTCAATTTCTGTTGCATTGGAGATGCATATAATAATGCAGATTTATGCAAGCTTTTTAAGTATTTTTACGTAGACCAAGTTAATAACCTGTGTCCTTTATATATGAGATGTATGTTTGGTACTTGTTATAACTTACGTTTCTCTGAACCTGTCAGTAAAATGGGTAGACAAAAATTGTTCCATAACATTATTTGCTGCTGCATGTGTAGCAGACTAGACTCCTTCAAAGATACAAGCGTGACAAAAGACATCGTAGAAGGAGAATGAATCTGCCCCAGTGTAAAGCTCATAGTATAAAATTTAGGCTCTATTAATGTACCATCCCACTGACACCAAGGCAGACTTTGTTAATTATTTTCAACTTTTTACGGAAGCAGCACCCTGTAATCCCAATCTCACAATTTTGAGATGGTTTCATTATTTTAATGATGTTTGTAGTGCCTGGAAGGGAACCTAATTGTGATTTTCAAAATATATATTCCTGAATCTGCTGTTGGCACTGGACATATGTATGCCCCTAAAGTGTTTCCAACGTGGAACACTACACAGTCCTTCTACATCCCGGTACTTGAGGTATCCGTCTACTCTATCACAGAATACCAGTACAAACTCCTGCTGTCAAGACATATTTCCTGAAGAAGCACAGGATAAAAACTTGGCCACATCTTTCATACAGCATTGATTTAGTTCAAGTTTTTTTGTGGCTGAAACCAATTATCAAAAACACGCTGATGAAAGAGGATTTGAAAGCTGGCATGTGGCAAAAGAGGTGCAGTTTCCAGTGTGCAAGCAACACAAAAACATTAATAAAAAATGCATTTAATAATTAAATGATTCGACTGATAAGATGTTCAAGAGGTCTTAGTTGTAGAGCAGATCTTTCTTATTTTCTTTTGTACTGCAAAAAAAATATCATTGTTTTGAACACGCATATAACGATTGCAAAAGTCAAAATTCTTTGTTTCTAGGTTCTCTGAAAGATATATTTCCTTTAAATTGTATCGATCAAAAAGAGTTTTGCATTGTTTTTAATGCAATATAATTACATTTTTTTTGAGACGCGGCGACATAAAAATTAAACAATATAACGACGTTAGGTGTCTAATGTTTTTGTCTGGTTGACGTCGTTTAAAAGCACTTTCAGTATAGAGTTTTGGTATATCATATACCATATTTCTTATCAGCTTTTAGCTGGTGATGTGCCTGTTAATGTTGTTTGAAAATAATTGGCTCGTTTCCATCGTTCAAGTTTAAAATATCATTGGGGTCTTAAATCCACCCTTTCACAATACTTCAGAATTATTATTTAGTGTCTCAACGTGCATGGTTTTGCGACCTATGCTTTTTGGGGGTATTTAAATTAGTGGGTTCAAGATGGAAGTGGATGCATAGCTTCCACAGAAGAAACATTGTTTGTTTTTTCTTTAAACATTAATCTTGTAGCAGGAATTAAAGCTACCAACAATCGCAACATATGATAAACAGCGTTTGAGTTTAGTAAGTAACACACTACCTATAGCTAATGTACAGCTTAGGCTTTTTCATGTTGAAACACCATCATCCATATGATGTGAATATATTCTTTGACAAGGAGGAAATTGTATTTATTGCGCATCCATCAATGCACCTGGCTTAGGTAGTGTGAAAACTGTCATCTTTTTCATGTGATGGTGGTTCAGTTGTTTAAGACATAACGAGAGAACAGTTGTTAATTTTTCCCTTCAGGTATATTTGTTCCTCTGTTATATTCATCCGTTTAGCCTTCTGTTCTTACGTCGTCAAACCCTGCCTTTTTCAGTATTTAATTCTGGAATGATCAGTTTTGGTTATCACGGTGTATCCCTCCTTTTAAGGGTCAGGGTACACTACTATTATTTATTAAAAGTCATTTTTAAGTATTATGTATTGAATTATAACACAAGTCCAACCAAAGTTAACAGGAATTTGTAATTTCATTAATGAATACTTGCTCAGACATTATTTTCGGTACTTTTGGTTTATTACACCATTGTATTTTAATCCACTTGCGTCTGCCCACAATGTCACTGGGCTATTCCAGTAGAAAATACCTGGGACCAAGCGAAGACACTTTTTATGTGGGCTACTGACTTATTTATGCAATGCATAATTTATAAACTCTGTGCAATCAAAGTATCATGACAAATATTTTTTTAAAAACTGCCCTCCCTAGGTACCATGTATGTTACAATTGAATAGCTCTTTGCATATTGCTCCTAGAGCACATTAAATGTTAAACGTCTTCCTTATCACAAGGTAGGAGACTGAGAAGATGCTAAATTAATTCTGTACTTACATTGTATATGCACGGATGTGTATAGAGCACAATACAAACAGGTAAAGTAATACACACGTAAGGGTATTATTTTAGTTTATTAGTATTGTTCTCTTTCAATAAATTTTAATTCAGAGAACAACGTTTTACCTTGTGGAAATACATTGGGGTGTATATAGCACAAAACATTGCACGGACAAACAGGTTATTTCAATGTAGACCGAAAATACAATTGTTATTACCAGATTTTTTTTTTCCGTTTTATATACAACATTTTAATTTAAAAACAGAACAATGTCAGTACATTCTGTTGGGAAGTGTGACCTCAAGAATGGTCTTTGGTCAGTCATACAGACTGCATCACATGTTTAAAGAGTCAAACTAAGGTAGAGCGCTGCACAAAGCGTGTTGAGTACTCCTGTTAAGGAGGTGGAGTACTGCACATGCATATTGTTTCCTCCAGATAAGGAGTATAGCACATCATAAGCTTGTTCTCTCCAGATATGGAGGTGGAGCGCGGCACATGCGTATTGCTGTTTTGCTCTCTTATTTGTCATGGTTTGATTTTGCAAAGAGACACATTTCTGTTTAGCCAAAGTGAACAGAGATGCCTCGAACGGGTGTGAACAATGCAGATAAGGTCTCTTATATTTGTGATGAAGTCACTTTTGTATCATAAATGTGCACTATAATCACTACGATAAAGAGAGCCTAACCTTATCAACCTTATTTTGCTTGCAAAAGTGGTGATCAGGACAAGAGCTGGGCCCCACATATATGCTGCAACACTTGTGGAACTAATCTTCGCTAGTGGTTGAACAGGAAAAGGACATCTGTACCTTTTGCAGTACCAATGATCAGCAATTATTACTTCTGCATGATGCCTACAGTTTCGAAAAGTGTGCCAAAGAAGACAAAGTAGACTGTGAATTATCCAAACATTCCATCAGCTATACGCCAAGTACCTCATAGAAAAGGACTGCTGGTTCCTGATGCACCAGAATCATTCTCACTTGATTCAGACGAGGAGGAGGAAGAGGAAGAAAGTTCTTGTCCTGAACCATCAGTGGAATCTCCTGGCAGGTGATATAAGTTTTTCCATGTTCCGTGACTGTCGAAAGGATTCTTGTCTCATTATTCTTCATGGAAGGTGATCAAGTACCCTGCGACAACGTCTATGATGTGCTGGAAGTCAACATCTTTCATGATCCAGACGAGTGGAGAATGTTTATTTATTCAACTAAGATGAGTCTTTAATCTGTTTTGATGCATAATGGTAATGTTTTGCAATCAATTCCAGTTGGTCATGCAGTCCATATGAA
>QKMX01102692.1:0-11553 GCA_003401595.1 Venustaconcha ellipsiformis | reverse complement strand
GTGTGCTTGCTCTGGCGGGTTGGTTATACTGCTACACTGCTGTCAACGTCTTCACTCTACACCGCTTCCTAACACATCAACATAGCAGCTACAGTTGGCCCGTATATATATACTCAGGCGGAATCACGTGACCCAAACCTAAAACGATAGTTGGCACTACAAAGCCCGCCAAGTATTCAAAATCACAATATAAACTTTAACGAAACGAAATATTAAATAACAAAACGAAAAATTGAAGTCCATGGGGTTTCTTCATTCTAATATGGATGTGAGATATATGGACAACTGATAAAGATAATAATAATAAGACTGAAGAATTGTGTTTAACAAAAGGCACCTTTATGCAAATATTCGATTTATATATCTCATTTCAATGATATGTTGTGAATAAATCGGATTCGTGCTCCCAAAACAAGTCATGGATGATTAACAGATGAAAATATGAAAACATGAAACATGTAGAGTCAAGCGTGGTAAAGTGGGGAAGGGTAAAAGTAATTTTTATTATGCAATACTTACCTGCTACCTTTGCATTGATTTCCTTTTCGAGGACTCGAGTCTCCATCCCAGGCTAATTATTCCTTCCTCCAATTAGTATTGGACGGCAGGAATTGAAAAGAGCATGCTTTTAGTCTGACTACTTCGTCCTAGCCAACACAGAGAATATATTCCTGTCTTATATGAGACCTAGAATAAAGGACACCAGAGTGGGGTAGTAGTATGGTATCGTTGCAATTGTATTACATAATTAAAATTAGCTTCACATCTCTCGAGGAAATACTTTCTAGCTAAAGTACAAGCCATTTTTTGCATTGCTGAATTTACCAGTTAGGAGTAAGGATGATTACTTAACGAAACTCAACGAAAAAAAATGCATTTTGTTCCCATATGCCAACATCAAAGGCAAAATGAAGGGAATACAGTAACTGACCGCCAGAAGACGTCACTAAAAATGTCCAAAGGAGAATGATTCAAATACACTCAAGATGTAGCAATAGCCCTGACTTCTAGGGCTTTAATGCTAATGAAAGAAAGCAGTGAGGGACTGATAATATGTGTCGATAATGAGAACAATCCACTAGAAAAAGTTGCCCCCTCCCCATATCAGCAAACCTTTAATAGGTAGAAAGTGACGCTTTCGACCCTTTCATCTTTCCAAAGGAGAAGCCTGATAAAACCATAAGGACCTATATGGACTAAGGAGATTATCTTGATCATCATCAACACGGACATCACATCACATCAACTGTGGATCTTAATTGGAAGTAGAGCTACTGAAGATAGATGATTTCACCCAGAAACTCGGGTTGGAAAAGAATAGAAAATTAATCAATGCTACAGTTGAACCATAAACAGCCATTTTTAAATGACAAGTCATGAAGCTCGTTCCTTCACGTCACCGACGCCAAAGAGAGCAGGAAAGCAGTCTTAAGGGTAAGAATCTCAATGGAAGCCTTACACAAAGGCCCACAGTGTATTTGGATAACGTCCAAAGAAAAGACTAAAGATTTCATCTAGGTACTAGTGAGCGCGATACCGGTCTTTTAATCTCAACGTACCTGATGAGATCAAAATGTGAGGATCTTATCCAATGGCGAAACCCCTGGAGAACTTGAGAGTGTTATAAAGGGCTTTCGTATAATCCTTAATAGTGGACACAGAACATTCTTTTCGCGAAATGTAATAGAAAATCTGCAACTATGCTCAAAGCGGGACAGCCAGGATCAATGTGTTCCCTACTGCACCAATCACAGAAAAATTCCTCACTTTGCATTGTAAACTCTGAAAGTTGATTGCCTCCTACCCCAGTGAATACAGTTGGCAATCTTGCTCAAAAACTGATCCTGGTGAATTAATTACTTAAGATTAACCAGATGTGAAGGCGAGAGATCCTTTGGCTGTGTCGAGGAGAGACCCTCATGGGCTCCTCTACCAGCAGATATAGTAAGTCGTAGAAACATGACCGATAGGGTCAAGAGGGATGGGCTACCAGGTTGAACTCAGCAGATGAGATCCTAACTTGGTGAAACACCGGCGGAATTATTTCACTTTACACTGGAAGTGTCATCTGCCCATGCCCTCTGTTCTGGTATAAAAGAGTCTTAAAAGGAAGCTAGTAGTTCAGTCTAGTAGAAAACGAGTCCACAAGTATGCTACCGACTGGTATAAAGGTCATTCCGCGAGGATCGCACGAACCCCTCTGGGCAGACTACCAGTGAAAATATTCCTCTTGCTTCAAAATACGGCAGACTCAGAGAGTAGTCTCTTTCGAGACTGCCCATCGGAAGAGGTTCCAGAATTCCACGTAAAGGGAAGGGGCAAGTGTAGCTACCTAACGCTTGTAGTATGCTACTATTTACATCTTGTATGAGGCAACCATAGTGCAATGACCACTTACGCGTGGTAGACACACCCTTTTTAGGCTAGAAACGCTGCCTACATTTCTAATGTTTTTATGAAGAGTGAAATCCCTTTTGATTTGCACTCATTAGCTTCAGGAGAGCACCCCATCCATAATCTGATGTAGTGGTGTACAGAAAGAAGATTGTTTAAGAGAATGAATGGGGACTTCGGTCATCAACCAGTCCCAATTAACCACTAATGCGGATAATGAAAATTGAATCCTATCTGATATCGCGTTTTTAGAGGCGCTCTACAGTTTCATATTTTGCAGAATTTTAAAGATAAAGAATTTTTCAGGGTTTCCTCACTGGTTATACTGGCTATTTAAAAAGACCATGTATATCTTAGGATTCTTTTTTAAAAAAAAAACTAATTCTCTTTAGTTTGGTGTATGATTAGGTTAGAGAGTATACAGCTTGGTCTTAGTCCTGATGTGCACCTTTAAAAAATAAAACTGCTAGCTCCACTTGCTTATTTTCACTTNCTGAAATTCAGAGGTAAATTGTAAAAAACAAGAGCCCATAACATTTTTGCAACTACTCCGATTACCGTGATGAAAGCTTTGGGCCGGAGGTGAGGCCTCTGTGGGCGAAGGCGAGACCAAACGGAAGAGTTCGAAATTGAAATACCTCCTAGTCGATACAATACGGAGGAAGTTTTTGTGTGAGGGAAGATGGGGCCCTAAGATCGATGGACACAAGTTGTTGGGCATTATGGCGTTTCTGACTGAGGCTGTGGTCTCTATATTAAATATTAAAGCGTTTTTGCCGAAGAAATCTGTTTTAAGGCAGAAAGGTGTATTATGAGTCGAAACTTTGCATCTTTCTCGACACCAGAAAGATCGGGAATATAAAGTCTGATTCTGGTCTTTTCCACCCTCTCGACTGCGTCCTTCGCTGAAGAGCGTTTACTTCTTTCCTTAAGCGAGCCAGTTTGAATATACACCAATGATAGGAGCGTAAGTTCTCAGAAACAAATCTGGTAGACAGCCTCTAATCATCTACTGCGGATCGGTCTGGAGGTTTAACTGTCAGTTTTGCACAGGATTTATTCACTTTCAAATTCAATAAACTGGCATCCATTTTGACTTTATGCAAGAATAATTTTTTTTATAGAGGTAATTTGTTATGGACACTAGATAAGAATTGGGTATACTTTAATTCAGCAAGCTGAAGATAAAATGCAAGCAAATCCAGCCTAGAATGTGTAAAAATCATGACAAAATTACATATGTTTAGTAGTCATTTATATTTAACTTGCTACATACTTGCATAATCAGTCATGATTTGATTTTTATTTCAATAAATTAATGTTAAAAGTGATTTTTTTTCCCAGTTAGTTTGCTTGGATAGTCCAAGTTCAACCCAAGATAAGCAGAATGGGTGTTTTGTTTTCCGTGAAGTGTTACGATTTAAATCAGTAAAGTTTAGGCTTTTTAATAATTTTATCAAATAGCTTGGTTACTAAGGTAACTGATTAAACTACTTTCATCATCATGCTTTCTATGAATTTTTTGTTGTTATTCAGCTTCCTTTCAAGTTGTTTTGAATTTGAGCACATGCATACATATTGGGGAGATAAATTATAAAATAGTAATAGGTATTTAGGTACTATATTATTTTGAGTGAGGCAAGTGGATTATTCCGCAATGGTCACTGGCAATGAACAATAAACCGCTTGTATCGTAGGATTAGAAATTTATCAAGATAATCTGAAAATGTCTGCTTTCGAACGTGTTTAAAAATTTACCTGTTGATGCAAACTTTAAATAAGCAAGAATCAGTGTATTTCTCCTTCATGGTGAATACTTTAAGTTTAGATATCTACCCATCCCACAAAAATTTAAAAATCCTTAAAATCTAGTTGAGCACCTCTTTTAAATCTATTGTTTATTCATAAACAATCTACAAAAGAAATTTTCTAATTAATCCAACAGAATGAAATTTTGACACTTCATTAGATATTTCTGCATGCAGTATTTGCACAAGCTTGCTGTCTTGTAATAAAATGTTCAATGTATAAACCATGTAAATGCACGCATACTTGAGATGTCAGAAAAGCAATACAGTAGTTAAGATATAGTGAGATTTCTGAGGCAGTAAACATATTTTTGCCCCAAACAAAGTCGCCATTTATTGCCACCCTAAGGACACCCAACCGACAATACCTGGTAAAAGTTTTTATTGGTGGGATCCTTAGTTGTGACAGTAATTATGCTAATTATCGCAAATGTATTTTCCAGTGTATATATTTGAAAGGCGGTCAGACCCGAATACCGACTATCTGCTGTAAGAACGCATATTCAAAAATACTTATATTTGTTTACGGTGTTTACCGTTGGAATTAAAAAGTAAGCTGTTGTACTAACATACGTGTTAGTTGTAGTGTACAAAGCTGTTCAGGTTGTATTATCAGCAGATCCTTCTAGCTGCCAGTTATACGTCCAACGATAAAAATTTAATCGACCTCGCAAATGAAACCGCTGTTTACATACCTCGGGCATTTAATCTTAATCCAAAGGTTAGATATTTCTCCGTTTGTCGTCCTCTCTTGACCACCACCACCACCAAAACTAATTAGAAAAGCATGATTTGGATTATTTCCAGGGTTTTTGTATAGAAGCGATGACAACAAATCCAACTCGATTATCAGACGCTTCAACGAGTGTTGGAATATATCTTACGTTATTTTTGATTAGTTTTATACCACCACTAGATAAGCTGCAAACATAAAATTTACTTGTTAGATCTCTTAGATTAAATATAGTATAATTTGTCGTTATTTTATTTGCTGTCATATCAATAGGACCTGATATTACTATCTCCATGTTTCTGTACATAATCGGCATCAACTGCGGCATTTACTGCTATAATTGTATATGTTTTACTTTCATTCATTGACATATAATTTATTTGTTAGGTCAGTTGGATTAGCAGGAGCTTATGGTGACTGTATTTTATTAACGTATATATTTGTGTCGCAGGACAAAATTATTTTCATGAATCTAGCATTGGTTAACCAATCATCGTTTTTTCAACATTGTATGTTAAGTTGTGTATTATAAATAAACTTGCCGCCCATGTCAATCGAACCTCTCATCGATCCACAAGACAAATGTAAATACGGAGTAAGTGCACATTTCAAAGTAGTATAACTTACAGCAACAGCATCAGCATCATTATCTGGTAGGACGTGTATCGATAATCTAGTTACTTTTGCGTTATTGTTCATTACCAAGTTACCTGTCATTGTGTCTTCAATTATACTTACCTTAGGCAGACATTAGCTGATTTAAACTTGCTGCCTGACTTATATTTTGATTTGCTGGTGAAAAATCTTGCTCTAATCCAATAATCTTTTTGCCGGTCATGTTCAAGTTGCCGTCATTGTACCGCCGGTCTTCGACAATTTGATATTGTCGATCTATTTTCAGCTGCAACCAATTTACACCTTGACTTAAGTTTAACGTTGCAGGTAGATATGCAGTTTATAAAGTTATGAGTTTATTTCTATACATATCAACGTTTCCATACATTGTTCCGCCGGTTGTTGACAATTTGATATCATCATCTGATTTTAGCTGAGAATAACTTACTGCTTAAGTGTTGTTTACATTTACTGGCTGATATTTTGTTTAAAGATCCAGTACTCGTTGACCTGACACAAACAATTTGCCAGTTATTGTATCTCCAGATTTCTTAAGATATCATGATAGACTCGCGCTTTCCGTTCTATCATTAGAATTTGATCCGTTTGATGTTGTTCCGAATTTCATGTGTTATTAATATGAACTGATAACATTTTATAATGGGTATCAATATAAAACAGAATAAGCAGAATCAGCATTGATAGCAAACACTTGATCAAACACAAGCACAACAACTAATGTCCAGATTAACATTACCTGATCGTAGGTCGTATAGAAGCTAGTAAAACTAATCTACTAATGAAATTGTTCCTCAACGTTACTTTTAACTAAGATAAAGTTTATATTTACACGTGTAATCCACAAAACAACTATGAACTACTAAACGAATATAATAAGAAACTGAAAAACGACTTTGGTGTTGGCGAGGACACGTTTGTTATCTAACAACCAGAAGATCTTCCGGTAACAGAACTTGATTCTGGCGAACAGAAAATAATCATAATCGATGATATTCCGTAAAGCAACAGTGAGATGAATAAACTAAAATCTTACTTGTCTCGTTAATTGTAAATATAACACGGTATACCTCGCACAGGGTTTTTATAATGTTTACAGATTTATTCGAAAAATAATGGTTGTTTTATATTATTTCCAGGACTTGATGTTGGCGTACAGAATATAGGTCATGGACAGTTTGGAGATGTATCAAAAGACAAGTTTATCGGTCTTTTTAACAATGCAACTGAAGAAAAATACAACTGTTTCTTTTTTGATCAACTTGCACGAGATCCAGCTAAAATGTTCATATGTTGTATTGACCGATACCTATAAAAATGCATCTAACGTAATCCATAAAATGTTCAAGAAAAACAAAATAAAATTGATTTACTAAAGAAATTTGTATCGACGAAAGCCGCTTTTAAAAAGAATGTACAAGAAGAACGACAATGATAAATGACTGTGGCTGAGAAAACTTCTCAAATTTTTAAATCAGTAATAGAGGATGTACTTGAAAAGCAAGATAGAATAAAAAGGTTTAATAGGTTATATTAAAGATCAATCCAAAGAAGTGACAAAAAAAATCGCTAGAAAACTTGTTGAGAATATTGTTAATCCTGCCACAAGACAGGAAGAATTGACGAGGTTAATTAATGATCCAGCTGCGCTACAGCGAGAACTAACAAGATTGACAAGTGAGTCAGAAAAGACAATAAATTTATTTTCAGCATTAGTTAAGCTAACAGAATAATCATTAAGAGAGCAGAAAAACCTTAAAGATCAAACTTGGAAATGCCAACTGATAAGAAAATATTTTATTTCCAAAAAAGAGCTAGAGCAACGATAACATATAAAGAATGCAACTATTTTCTTAAAAAAATATAGTAATACAGGCATTGATAGTATTGAAAACAGGTCCTTCGATAAATATAATCGATTTATTGGTGCTATAAAAACAATTAATAATCAGGGTCAGAAATCTAATAGAGAAATAAAAAAAATCATACAGATCAAGGTAAACTTTTGGTATTATACGAGGAAATTAGAGAAGATGTTATTGCAAATTTAATGCTTCAAACAGCAGAGCAGTATCGAACTGTAAAAATACCATGTAAATGCAAAGTTAAGAACTTTATTTGGAAGATATGATCAAAATCGAAAAAATAAATATGTTTATGAAGAAATTGTTGGTTATTGTGTTAAATATTTGCATCAACAGCGGAAATGGTTGACAGACTGATGTTGATACATCTAAAGAAGCTGGAAATGCGAGATCGTATATATACTCGATCATCTTGTATCAACAGCTCACTAATAACCAACGAATATGGGATTTTTCATTGCGATCTAATTTAAGCATTATATTACTGTAAAAAGAAAAAAGATGGTATCAAGAACATTGCTACTTGGTCCTTCTCGAACAAAATCAGAGAGCGCAAACTTTTCAGTTTATTATGATTCACCAATCAAACTTCATCCAACGTGATACTATGAAATTGGATTAATTTCTGCGACAGCATTGCATTTTATGGCTAATTTCAAAACAGGAATCAATGATGATTTTACATTTCAATATGGTGCCTGGATCTCGTTCAAAATACCACCTGGCGCGTATAACGTCACTGACTTAAATAAAACAAAAAATAAAAGAAAAAAGAATACATTACCAAGAACGGCGGTGGTGACTCTGCCACTGCTGACAATTTTGAAGTTACTCTAACTACAACACGTTGGGTCCTAGAATCCCGTTAAAAATGATTTTTAGCTGAATTTTCATGAGCATTTAGCATCGCGTCAGTGTTAGGTTTTAACAATGAACGATACTGTTCTGTTGCTGAATAATTTTTTTTAAAACAAACAATTAAATAAAATATATAAAACATCGAATAAATATAAGACGGTGTGAAAATCAAACTTCAGAAAGTGTGCAAGAGAATTTACAAAAGTGACATTTTTGGAAAAGGGGGTAACATAACAAAAAGGGCATACTAGTATGTTGTATTTTTCAGAAAAAGTAAACTAACACTTATTGAAGCATTTTATATTAAACAAAACAATAATATATATAATTAATAAAACATAGTTGAGTTTTAAATAGAAATTTATGATGATCTGGACAATGATGATAGGAGGCTAGAAGGTCAGACGGGAGGTCTTTAGAGATAAATATGGTTGAAAGGACCCACACATCGACCATGATGCTAGTCTTCAGCAAGCGCTGAAGCGCCGCTCAAAAATAATGATTCCTCCTTAAAGAGGCCGCTAAAAGGTAAATGGTGTTCCTAGGCAACCGTCATGAGAGAGGTTTTAAGATAAATTGCTCCAAGGTTTTAACCTTGAGGCGAGCACTGGCTACATACGATATCCCCACTGATGATGCTCTAGAGTCAAAGGGCGGAGGTAAAAGGGGTTTAAGGGATCAATCAGGCAAAGACTTGATAGCTTGAGTAAGAAAACTGCAGTTGATGCATAGATTAGGTGATAAACCATTCCTCTGCCCCTGGAAAAACTCTTGTCCATTGGAAGCTTTTTGTTGGCTCTTCTGCCATCGCAATGGGGGGGGGAGCAGAAAACCTAGATGAGATGCTGCCCCAGAGACTCTCTCCAGATTTGAGATAATGTTCTTGTCATTAGGACACAAGCTTGGGGAGAAAGATGTGATAAACTTCTTTCATCGCAATTGAAAATTAGTCCACGAACACCTGGCTCGACATTTAAGGAGCTGAAGGCCTCAATGGATGGAGAGGTTCTTCTGAGCACTCTTTGGAATCCACCATGATGAAAATTATATTATTATCCTTAACAGGACTGTCCCTAATGGCATCTCTCACAAGCCACTTTTGCGGGTGGGTGGGCGATGGAATTAACCCTGATGGTGGACCTCCTGCGCGAATGGGATCACTGATCCTTTCAAGATGGTCAAGGATCCGAATTTTACCAACTTCCCTTTTGTTGCTCCAGGTCAGACGGGATGGAGCTGGTCTACAGCCTGTCATACCCACCAGAGCTTGAAACCAAGGGAGGATATCCATGTCCCATGTGGGGGAAGGGAGACACACTTCTAGGAAAGGGGAGGGTGTCCCCACATTTCCAGTTGGAATTTATAAGGAACACCCCAAGATTAAATAGGAACATAAAAATGAGGGGGTTATCGACTTTATCCCCGTCTCCAGACTGATAAGCAAACCTTAGTTCGAAGCCTGGTGAGCAATTACTGGACAAAAATCGATACTGTGATGAAGATCTAATGGACGAGCCCACATTAGTTTTATCCACACAAAACCTGTTTTCTTTCCTCTCATTCAACGGACACTGCCCTTGAGAGGATAGAACTATGCCATATGCGAGAGGTTGCACGATTCATTCTAACATGTTTATCCTCCCAAGGTGGTCACAGGATGTTCATGCACCACAGCAGCAGCAGTGTTCCAAAACATGGGAAAAGATCCAGACCCTTTAAGGGAATAGAGGATGTGTCCGTTGAAAATGAGAAGTGGTGTCCTTTGCCCCCCCACCTCCATGCAGTGACTTTCAGTTAAGTCTCACACCTGGTCAGTCCAAGACAACAATAGATATATTGTTTTTGGCATTTTGTAATGGAAATATAAATATGGATAATGGATGGATGTTTGAAAGAAAATATTGACACTGAAAATTGTGAATAGCAACAAACACATCTGGACCATTGGTCCAATATCTACACCATGTTTTATAGACATATCTTTGCGAGTTATTCTCCATAAATGAAAATGTTTACAGATAGACAGGCTGATGTTGAGACAGATGGAAATTGCTACATCGCCATGTAACACAAATCAGACTAGTACAATGGTAATCACTGGTGCATGAAAAATAGGCCACTGTAACCTACTTTGCCAACAGTTAGGGGAACTCTGATAAATCCATGAGTACTCCATGTGGTTATTTCTAAAATAATAAGCTATTCACATCTGCTAGTGTGAAAAGTAAGATAATGTGACCCACCTCTGCTAGGGACTAGTAGAACACACTAGAATCAATCCATCAAGTTTTATGCAACAGATTGAGTGAAATAGAGCTAATTATAAAAGTATAATAATAATGTCTACACCTACATCATCAGAAAAGCAATATCTAAGTCTCACATTTTCTCCATAACTAAGACAAAATGAGACAAAACACAGAAGACAATATAACAAACTTTTGTTTATTAAAGTTGTTTATTTACTTGATGATTTTAATTACAGGTGCTGTACATCATACTGCCTACTGACACACCTGACTGATTCTCTACAAATGGTTGTAATGTTTAACTATAGCTCAGTTATATTATTTATCAATCAAAGTATACCCACACATAGAGCCATTAAAGAACCTGGTATAATTGGAAATAGAACAGAACCCTACCTGCTAACATATAAATGCACTAGTGGTTCACAGATACACTGCCTACATCATGTAGCAAATATTCAATTATTGTTGCATAATGACCTTGACCTCCGAGGCCTTACCTTGATTGTGTTGCCTAATGACCTAATACCTTTATTTCAAACGTCTTGTGTTCACACTGTATGGAAAGTATAATGACACCACAGATATAAACAGAAAAATGTGTCCATTTAAGACAACTTTACAGAAAAAAAACTCATGTTTAATTAATGAAGGTGACTACAAGGTATGTGACTTATGATTCTTGGTGACAACCATTCCTTCAGAGAACTGATGTATGCTGGCAGTTACCATAGTTTAATCCACCCACAAGTTTTGGGCATTAAACAAACATATTATATAAAGACACACATGTTTAGTCCTACTCCAAACTGCAGAGACCCAGATCTAACACTGCAAAATGTAATAGCAGGACTAGGTCTGTGCAGTTTATTAGGAGTAATCAGTAGTTCTAATCTAAGATGATACATCTGTGTTTGGGGTCAGCTTTGCCTTGTCTGTGGCAAACACCAGAATCCCAAGGACTGAATTTTCCTATTCTGCACACACACACACACACACACACACACACACAC
>QKMX01102649.1:0-10787 GCA_003401595.1 Venustaconcha ellipsiformis | reverse complement strand
GAGAGAGAGAGAGAGAGAGAGAGAGAGATTACAAATATTACAATTTACCAGGGAACCAGGGAATCCGTTCGCAGATATATGTGACTCTAAAATTTTACATTTTGTTTACAGATATGCCTTCCTGGAATTAATTTGATTCACAGCCGCACGCGTAGAGCTGTAACCTCTTACACAGCCTTAGGTCCGCGCATGTTTGCTTTATTCGTAGTGAACAAGACATTATCACAGAGTACAGCACAACTCATCACAAAAGAAATGACTTGCATGGAAGATAGTTTTCAAGGAAAGCTTCAAATACAGTATACTGACGAAGAAAATGACAGTGTAAGCTTTCAAATGTTTCATGGTCCAGGAATGGGATATGCCAATATTACAGATGATGGTATCTTGTATTACAAGCCAAATAAAGATTTTGCTGGAGAAGATACTCTCACCTTGATGCTTAAGGAGACATCTCTACCTGATGGAAGCATGCCCAAACCAACTGAGCAAGTTATACATATTGTTGTGAAGGAAGTAAATGATCCACCCTTGTTGTTCCTTTTATTAGGAAATGAAACAATTAATGCAAAACATATGCAGCATGCTATAAAGAATATTGAAGCAAATTCTACGCTGACTCAACATCCTATTGGCACGTACATTGCAGTTGATATCGATGAACATGACAATCTTTCCTTACTGTCCAGATTTGACGATGATAATGGAATTAATGTAACAATGGACGATGTAGACGATGGGAATGATAACTTTGTGACTGTATTTACTGAAGTCACACCCAGGACAGTTAAAACCTTTGATCTCACCATTAACATGTCAGCTGAATTTTATGGTATTCAGAACTATAGTGTCAGGATAAGTGATAATGCAAATACATACAGTCTACCTATTACTCTAACCCTAAATGTAATGATGAATCCTTGTGTCTTTGGAACTTGTCAAGTCAATCCAGATCACAATATAACCTGTAACGACCCAGTAAGAACAAGAAGTTTCGAGTTCTTCAGATGTCTCTGCAAATCTGGTTATTATGGACAATGGTGTCACCTTGAGATAGATGAATGTAGTACAAACCCGTGTCATGTCCTGTATGACTGCCATGATATGGTCGCCGACTACAAATGCACTGTCAATATTCTGTACCTCTTGCTCATCATTCTGGGTGCAGCCGTTGTTGTTGCACTTTGCATTGTAGTATATCGACGTATAAAGTCTTCGAAAGCTAGGTCAAAAGTGCTCCCGGCTAGGTACGTAGTTACGTATTATTAAGATTCAGTCACAAAATAGTTTATTCAAATTCGTTAAACAGTATCGTTGACTAAGACAAAGTGATTAAGTTGTTCATGACTGAACAAATCTTTCTATGCATTGAAAGCATGCACTGATCATAATTTGTTCTAATTTGATAAAGATTCAATAATGCATCTATATTCTTCATAAATCCATAATATCTGTATACGTCCAAAGCTTAATAACTGTGTTATAACAGCCGATCACTGTAACTTTGTTGTATGTAATGATGTATGCCTGAATCGCAAATTATATATATCAGAAAACATTAATCTGTCTGGAGAGTAATTGTGAAATAACAACATTGAACTTATCGTGCAACCATTAAACTATGTATATTCTCTGATAGATATGTTGTGCAAATATATATTTGCTAAAGCATTTGATTTACAAACAAGTAACCGAGGATTACAATAGATTATATTTAAAACGAAACTTATGTAATTGCTTCTCCACTAACCAAAACTTTTATATGATAAATGCACGGTTATTGTTTTTAAGTCGTGTTATTGGTTTCACTAAACGCATACTTATTTATTTAAAGATTCATTTGTATACTGTTGTGAAGATGATGTTTTTATATTTTTGAGATTGTGTTTACAAATTTAATTCAGATGTGAACTCGAATATCCTCTCGGGCAAGGATGGAAAGATGACAGGATTGGTCACGGTCGAAAGCTGATGGATACTTCTTTCCAAAACTATGCAAGTGACTCCTTGGGCTTACCACCCCCATACCAAGAAAATGATGAGGGGCAAAATTCAGCACACGACAACCGTGATCCAAAGGAGGAAAATTTCAGCGGAAATGATGTCATCTATCAAGACTTCCGACGTGGTGCCCAGGATCGGGAGATATCAGAACATGACATGAACCTTCCCTCCCTACTGCCAGTGGTTGGTAGTTTGGGGGCACCTCACCATAACAAATTGAAGCTGGCTAAAGGAAGACTAGAATCAGTCAAAAAGATAACGCCAATCGACGTTTAAATATCTTTGTCTTTCTTGTTGTTTTGATTTGATTTGTGATGTGATTATGACGTACGATTATGACCTTTACGTTCCTTTTTGATCATTTTATAATTAATGTATATTTTTCCGGTGTCAAAACTGTTTTGCAAAACAATTCTAATATTTAAGAGTGATTGATTAGTTTTGGTATGTCTCTTCATTACAGTGACCTCAAAAGACGTTATCAAGGTCATGATGTTGATAAAGTTCAAGGTCTTGATATGCCTATATATTACAGTGACTTCAGAAGACGTTATCAAGGTCATGATGTTGATAGAGGTCAAGGAAATATATAACTTTGTAATCTTTAAAAATAGTAATACGAAGTAAGCAAAATTTCAATCTTACACTAAATTAAGAACGAAGCTCACGTGACAGTGATAAATCAAACATTTTGTTGTCAGAAAATTTCAGTATACCTTTCGTTTGTGCATGTTTACATTTCTAATGATTTCATTGGAATATACCACAATGTCTTGACATTTTCAAATTGAGTGAGGATTAAAGGAATACTGACTGTTACCATCGAGTTTGCTTCAGAATTTACTTTATTTAGATGTTACTGATTATTTAATTGCCCCATTAAATTACAGATCGAAAAATCTTTAGTCAGTCGTATGTTGCACAGACACATATACACTATCCTGATCATCACTTATATTGGTTTTTTTTAACATTCTTAATATTCTTGCAATGAATGTAACATATTACAATAAATGAAAAGTAATTAAAAAAGCAAAAAATAAATTTCTTTCTTCTTGCATTTATAGTGGTTGTTTCTTTTTACGTACTTATTTCATTAAATCTTATGGCATTAACTACATCAGATGTTTATCTCTGTGATCTATGCACCTACTGTAGATCATATTATTTCTGATGACATGCTGTTCTCGAGAATATTTTGAGATTTTTATGTCAGAAAATGCGAGCTTATTTCAGAGCAAATTCTGTTGAGATAATTTTCATTTACAAATATGATTTATAAGATGTTTGCATGAGTAATGGTTTATTTGTGAATTATATCATTTGAAAGTGAAATAATTTATATTCAGAAAGCATTAATTTGCATTATCTACATATGTATATCTGTATTGCTTTTACTCAAACTCATCATGATCTACTTCGTTCCAATTTGCAAGCACAGTTCTATATATGCACGCCCTTTTGTCAGCATACCTTCTGTTACTCTATCTTTTTACGAGTCTCAAGTCATAAACTAGGTAACAGAAGAAGAAACAACAAAATGTTTTGCAAAGCGTAACAAACAATTGCATTAGGAATATTATAAAATGAAAGTTTTAAAGGAACTAACATTATGGTGAATTCAATCCAAAATAATCTTGAAAAGTTTTATTAAAATCCAAAACAATGCAATGTTCAGTATCAGTTTGAGATCCATGAATATACTGGTCCGCCAGCAATCCTGACGTGTCAAAATGGCGTTGTCTAGACCTCCTTTAAATAATTTAAACTTTTCCAAGAATAATATTATAATTCAATGATCATTTTCCACTCAATAATCCAAACTAATGTTTTCTTCTCAAAATAGTATCTAAATACAACGTAAAATACGGTTGCAGACTTAATATTGTATGCAAAAACACAAAATAAGCATGATAGTATTATACAAAAACAGGTCATTACATACAGGAGAAAAGGTAAAATACATGTTTTCAATATTCATACGTGACAAATGACAAATCTTCAGCATCGGACAAGAAGAACACACATGATTTAACCATCAAATATGAAGTTTTATAGAGTTTGTTGAAACTGAGTAGCTGTACGTTTCGATAAGACTAATTTATGTATGTTAGTAAAAAAATTCCAAAAAGTATTTTGCATTCCTGGAATTAGTTGCATTTAAATGAAATAATATGAAATGTTCCTGCAAAATACCTTCCCGAACAGTCCGAATAGAAACCATATGCTTTGTCATAATACGCAAAAGTCAACAGTCTGAAAGTAACAAAAGCTGTATTTTGTGTTGAGGTAAATCTCCTGCTTTCGGTTGAGGGCAAGTATCATTATGCACTGGTTACGAAATTTCCGGTACCAATGAGAGGAAAATGTTATTGATGTTCTCGGGACTACAATAGGATGCAATCAGAATAGAATGTACAATTTATTAAGAAAATTATACAGCAAAAATAAACTAAGGGTTTGATCAGATGGTTTCAAAACATTAGTGAAGGATGCATTACTACTGACTGTAATTATCATTCCTACATTAACAACCCTCTTTGAAAACAAAATAATGGGATACCCATAAAAAACAAGCGTTAGGTGAATGAAAATGGAAATAAAAACGAGAGAATAAAATAATGTTATATATTTATAAGTAAAATAAGCATACATGAAGGAAAATGCCTGTTTCTTCTGCGACTAGGTTGTAATATGAATTGTTTACTGACTACGGCCTTATCAGGAAATAAAGAACATATCAGAGCTATGATGATGTAATACTGTCACACGTGTAAGTTGTCTGAGAAGTATGCCACAACAGCGAATGCTAAGGTTACTGTTGCTGCTTTGTAGCAAATGCAACGAAAGACTGGTAAGAAGAAAATTTATCCCCCAATTTAAATATAGCTTTATATAATAATTTAGCAAAGAACATCCTGTCTATTACATGGTTTGTACATGAAAATAATCCTTATTGCATATTTCGACTTCGATGATATTAAGTATATGTTACACATTAATCAGAAACACTAATTTAAAGAGAACCATAAGATTTGTATGGAACTTTTTTATTATATTGATATAGCAGTATGTAGCAGTAGTCTATGATAAAAAGGTTTCTATAATTTGCAAAGCTATATGACAAATATTGCTAAATTAATCATTAGCATTTTACTAGAATTATTTTGTATAAAATGCATAAATATGTCGAAAATGGAATTTTTATATAAAAAGGTAGGTGAATAGTTTTTCCTAATATTTCGTCTCATCGTTGGCTGAACAATCTAAGAAATGCATTTTCATGTTTCTCCCCGAGTCGAGTCCGTGAAATATTGACACATTGAAATGTAAATAGAAGCCTTGTAACATCGTTATCCCAGCAAACAAAAAATATTTTTCACCCCCATCTTACGTGTAACATTTAGAGTTGTTGACAATATCTGTCTTTTGTTATTTTTAGAATTTTTAGTCAATATTTTAAATACGTTAATATCTTATACTGCATACAAATTCTTCTTTAAATCATTATATGCGAATTTTTTGGAGTAGATTTAGGTGTACCGATAATATATTTGCAAGATATCAAAAATAACATTGACATTGTAAAACCCACAAACCTCACCACCATAGTTAAGGATGGGAGCTATCTCCGAGTCAAACGAATGAAATGGTCCAGATAATTGCGATTTGCCACATTTGTCCAGACTTTGATTCAATATATGTATAACCCTCAACGCCTGCAAAGATAGAGTTCTCTGGAACATTTGCCAAGAGTTTCTTGAAGAAACTATGCATTTTAAATATTTTATCATATGAGTCAGTCTTTACCTTTGTAAGGCCATAGTAACATTAACGTCTGAAATAGCCACCTATGCGAAATACTATCACTCTTTTTTCCCCTATTGATACCTATGTCTCTCTGTAGATGGGCAGTCTCCATCATCTAGTAGATAGATGGTATCGTGGATTTAGTCCCCAAAATGAGTCCAATAATATGGATACATGGACTATAAGCTAATGTCCATCTACTTTGCAATAATCCAAGAGATGATGTTAACATATTGCACATTCCTAGAAAGACGGAATATAAGAAACCTGAAACGAACCGTGTACTATATCAAGAGAGAAAAATAAGTTCATTTGTAAGTACGTCAAAAAATATGTATAAGAGCTCTCTCTCTAACTAGTCCAGAAAGTATATATTCTTGAAGAAGATGAACTAACATGGACTAAAAACATATGAAGCGCTTACAAATAGCAAGAAAATAGGGGCTAAGAGCTAATTAATTACATTTTGTAAAGAAACTAGAAATAAAGGATAATGAGGACACATAGAGGGTTTCAATTGCAAAAAAGAAAACAAGCAAACAAAATAGCAAGACTAATAAAGACAGCTAAGGCATAAACTCACATAGATAAGAAAACTCAGTGCTAGTTTATAAAATAAGGAAGCATGTATAATGTTTTGGATGGCGATGAGACATTCAATTACTTTATCAGTGAAAAAAGTATTTTAGTTAAGTGTGAAAGCATCAATATGAACGACATTTGTGTTCAAACAATACTCTGTCGACAGTCTAGAAAAGATAGAAACGTAGTAAAGAAAGCATATCAAACTGAAAACGAAAGATAAATGTCTCAGTCTTGACCCAACTGCTTCAGCGCAAGAACGGTTTAAAATAGCACCAAACCGAACCTTTAGTAATCGAGAGGAAGTCAAAGACAGCAAGCCAACAAAATGACATTAATTATTGTTTGTATCTCTGTAGGGATTCGGTAACCTGTTTACTCCGCTGAGAACCAAGCTATCTTCAATATTCACAAAGAACGACATTACATGGCAGCTTATTCCCTAATGACAAAAACCATCTTCTTCCTGTAAGATTTTAAAACTTCGGTAACTTCATCATTGTGCCACACTAAGCCAGATTATCAATTACAATTGTTTTGAGCGATATATATCTTGTTTCTGAAGCCAATCGAATAATAATGAAAACAAAATCGACTGTTCCGTCAACAAGAAGATAAGTATCAGCTCGCGTTTAATGAACCAAGGATTATGAATGGCGTTTACGTCTGGGGTTTTTCACAGTCTTTTGCACAATTAAAACTGAGATTACCGATTCGGCATACCACAACATCGAAAATACGAACACTACAAATCAACTTTGGCAATGTCGTTACCCCCACCCAGTTCAACGCATCTATCACTTCCGCATTTGTGGACGTCGTCTTTGTTCTACTTAACTTCGACCTATTAAACAATCTCATGCCATACTACCAGTCCGGCCTCTTAGACCACCATACCATTGAATGTACGTTTACTTACTACGCAAGGATGATCAGGAGCATCAACATAAAGGAGAACTGCAACATCAACGACATCTGCCTAGAGTTGGATGTTTTAATCTATACAGATTTTTGATGTATGATCTCGAAGCAATATATGGATAATTGGCTAACTTGTAAACCCGAGTGCTGCCACATTGTAGGATAGTGGAAAAGAAGAGAAACATGTGAAAAATCAACTATCAACTTAATCACCTCAGCGGAAAGCATGAAGGTGATAGTCATGAATCTATAAAAGGTGCTAGATAAATCACTTTTTTTACGATACACAACATATCTACAACCTCCGTATCGACAACGTGTTGCTAATGGTCGAGGGCGTCTTATGGGAAGTTGCAATGCCAGTTCTAAGAGGCCCTAAAATTATGGCTAGGGAACTTATCAAGGTCGCCCACATGCTGACGATTCGATGTCGGTACAATTATCAAAACCGTTTAAATCTTTTTCCAACGTTCTCATATCAAGTTCCGCATCCCATGATCGTTGGCTCTTGGGACTCCGGTAAGAGCGTGTTTGCTTACAATTTGCTCTAATAGGAATTAATGGACCACTTCATGTGCTCTACCATGCACCCCATGGATGATTTTGCACGCAAACAAGTGCTTTGTGATTTCAGTAAAAATATCAAACTTAACACCAGTAATTTTCAGGAAAAGATCCATGTTTATGACTGGCGAACTGTAAAAATATACTCGGGACAGACCATAAACCTTCATCAGTGTGTCACGAAATTCACCAAACACGTCTACTAGCAAAAACCACTGTTTGTGAGGGGGGCAGAAATCGTTGTAATTTGCCAGGTCTTGATACTAGAATTTCTTCCACATACTCTAGTCGTTCCCGGTTATATTGATACATCTCAACTGTCTTTAGAAACTCCCTATCAGTGGAAGCTGGACTTTTCCAACTTTCTACCAGATGCTCATATATTTGCATGGGCAGATACCCTTGAGAACCAGGAAATCACTGTTGTTCAATGTGTGCTGTTCCCTGGGATAAAAAATCCTTAGCATGTTAGAGGTCAGCTTATAAAAACTAATGATCAATAAATTGCCCCAAAAGATTGCCATGCATAGTTCCATTTTAGTTAGATAAACCCTTATCTTTTCCTCTTCAACCCCAAATGATGCATTAATATTTAGGTGACCGTCGCGGAGTATGTCATGCAGCGGACCAGAATCTTAATTTGTATGGGTAGGTGTGCAGCTTGGGATTACATATTTTGCCACTGTATGTGGCAGTCGCCGTCTTCCTAGAATGACTTGCGTTTGCCTCAGTCCATGCTGTTCTCAGCCAGACTACGGAACACTTCTCGGATCTTCATGATACACTGGATGAAGATGACGATCGCCTTCTTTCTTCGCTATTTCACCAGCCCGTTGTTTACTCTATCTCGCTATGGCGACTATTTAGCAGAAGCTACATGAAACCCAATCAACGAATTTTCGAGTGTTACCTTTGCGAGGTTTATTTGTGGGGTCTTCTACTGGAAGGTTCAGTAACTCGAAATCCGCATACCTCTGTAGTATTTAAGGTGACATTGCAATATGTTGGAGTGGCTACAATTTTGTGTCCAATGTTTGATGTTTGTATATCTGGAATTTAAAAATAACCTTAGTCAAAAATTAATTTAATGCTCTGCCTGGAAAGATACATTTTTTTCCCAGCATACTACATATCTAATATTTCTCTATTATAATATATTAAATATTCAGATCATTAATGGAGGTAAACATCTTTATTTGAATCTGAGGCTAGGACATAAGTTTTTCACTTGGAAATTGCTAAACTTGTTGACAACTTTGAATGTTTAGAAAAGAACCTGACATACATCCTGGCTCTATTATTGTGTATTCGTTTTTATATCAATGTCGTTTACATAAAAAATATTACTCATTCGTACCTTAAAATCTGAAGTGTAATCAGTCTTTTTTGTATTCAGTTTATAATTAATTTATTTAAAGTTTCACTGGAATTACAAAGTGGTTCTCATTAATACTCAATGTACTAAAGCCTTTTATTGGAGTTGTTGTGAATTTATTAAAGTGCATTTTGAATTATATTACTGTCATTCATCAAAAGACTGCTGACACATTAGCATAGTCAAGACTACAAGCACATAAGCATATTCAATATTGAAATTTCTTTTGGAACATCACTGGGATTCATTTGAAACAATGGATTTGCCTCTGAATACAAGATAGCAAGTGCCGTTTTGCACATCTTCCTCCTAAATGTATGTTGCACTCATGATGATTTCTCTTGTACAGGTGACTTTGTCCATGGCCTTGTGTTTTGTATATAATCTTGATAATATTATTCTTCAGATCCAGATTGATGTGCAACGGTGTTAACAAAATCTTCCTTGATTTATCAAGTGGTGGTTCCTAAACACTTCTTCTCCCAGGCTCCAATAACTGTCTGAGTAACAGCCTCTCTTGATATAGCAGGAATCGCTCGCACGAGTATCCCGTTCGCAAGGCAAATAGCTCTACTTTGTGTACCCAGTCTGCAGACAAGGCAAGAGAGCATGAACATTCAAATAGCCACAAAGCTGCCATTTATGTTGGTCATAGTTTATGCACATCATGTTTTCATAGGTTTTATTCACATGGACTGCTTGACCAACTGGAATTGATAGCAAACCATTGCCATTATGGAGGAAAATAAATTTAAGACTCGTCTTCGATGCATCAATGAACAGTCTTCACTCGTTTGGATACTGAACGATGCCGAGGGCTGCTATCACACCTTCAATGTTGTTATGTTATAGGTTACAAGATCACCTTCCGTGAAGTAGAATGGGATAATATCTCTTTGAAATCACGGAACATAAAAACCCTAGAAGTTTCATCCTCTTCCTCTTACTCGTCTGACATTAGTGATTCTGGTGCACCAGGAACCGCCAATAATTATCCGTGTCGCACTGGACGTATATCAGATGGAAAGTTTGGATATTGCACCGTCTATTTTTTTCTTCTTTGACACACCTTTCCCAACTGGAGTCAACATGCAGAAGTAACAATTGCTGATATGAGGTGTTGGCTCTCCTCTCCAAATCATTGGTACTACATAAAGCATAGACTTCATTCTTCATTCTCCTGTTTATCCACAGGCGAGGATTTGTTTCACAAATGATGTAGAATTTGAGTGGTGCACACTTCTTGTCCAGATCTCCAATTTTCAAGATAAAATAGAGGTGATTGTTTTCATAACCATAATAATTATACTGCGCTTTTGTGGTGCAACATTAATTTTACAACAAACATAGCAGATGTTATCTGCATTGTTCACACAATTAAGAGGCTAATAGTATTCTCATTATTCCCACAATGAAAATTAAGTCATATGGACAACGTTGGTTTGCATTCCAGGGACTAGCAACGTGGAACCAATTGGCCACTAAACTTATACACAAAGACATAGTGATCTCATTCAAGAGTGCTCTTAAA
>QKMX01102596.1:0-27885 GCA_003401595.1 Venustaconcha ellipsiformis | reverse complement strand
TATTTGTATGGGAAAATATGAACTAGTTTTGTTGGACGGATGTACTGCAAACCTAAGTTTGTGCAGTATATGCATCCAAAAATCTCGTTCATATTATCCCATACAAATGCAGTAACCAATAATTATTTTAATTCACTTTTTTAAACCTTGCAGTATTAAATATTTATTTAAGAAAACATAGGAAATATAATTTGAGAAAAACTTGTAATACAACTCTTCATCTAACAATAAATGTAATTTGGGAAGTGTGTTATGACTCTAAGTCTTAGCATATGTAACAGAAAGAAGTGAAACAACCAAGTTAAACAAAATCTACAAGCAAAACATTTTCCTACAATACAAAGTGAAAATTCTCAAGAGATTTACAAGTCCAAAAATGTAGAATGTTTCAAATGAATTCCAGTACTTTTGAATGTTCTGCTAAAATACAATGATGCAATCCAGAATGTCTTTGAATGAGTTCACATTAATCCAAAGTAGTGCATTAATTCAGAAGTCAATGAGCACTGTAGTAGTTTTAATGAATATTTTTAATAATTAATTCCGCTTGAATTATATATAATGTCAACAGCACAACTTCAAACTCTGATCTTGGACTCCCACAGTCTGATCTAGAAAAAGAATAATTTTTTTTTACTAAATCCCTATTCATGCACATTTTTACTTGACCTATAATACATAATAGAATGTGAAGATTTCCAACAAAAAACCTAGTCTAGTTATAAGCAAAACTAGTCTTGAACTCACGATACCCAAACGTTAGTGCTCTCTAGGGTCTAGATCAACAGCATAGAAAAGCATATTGAAGTCAAGGGTTATTGCATATCTACCAGACAGTACCATTTTACAAATCAGTCAAAATACTAAACTCAAGACAAAATGGAACTGAAGATTTTGGTAGAAAACTAAGTCTCAGAGCCAATAAGCCAAGATAACAAAGTATTATTTCCGTTAGTTGTCACACAACAGCTGCTTTGCGAATTTCAGTTTGTGTTTTGTGATACAATGTTTGGATGTAGTCTTACGATTGAAACCAAACAGGTCATATATTTAGCTGGAATTCCTCCAACGGAGAGCATGTAAGTGACAAGTCTTCATTAGCAGGTAGTATGAATGTCAATAAATGTACATTTTTGCAGCTTGAATTTCTTCAAAATGTACTTTCTTAGTTCTGAAAATCTGAATTACGTAGCCCATGACATGGATTCTAAAACTTGATACACATTACTGTACTGTAATTTCCACTACACTTGCAAAAGAAATCGCATTTTCCATCTTGCACTCAAAACTAAATAAATGTGATAATCCATTGTTTCTTTTCATACATTCAGTTAAAAGAATATGTTTTGCACATTATGATTCCAAACAGTCACAGATCATCAACAGAGGTATGGTCAGTTCAGTGCTAGTCCACTACTCAAATTGCATGTATATCATATGGCATTTATTCAGCTATATTAAAAAAATCCAGTCTATCACAAGCAGAGAAGCAAATTTTAGTTGGATCAACAGAAAGAAAAAACAAAATCCATCCATTCCAGACCAACTGGAAAAGTTGTTTCAATGTGCCTTTATTCACAATATGACTCTAGATTTTAATTTTAGGTAGACCAAACCAAGAATGTTTTAAAACTACTGTCAAGCATGCAGCAGAGTTCAAAGGTGACTGGGAAGTACTCTTTATGCATTAATTTTGTTACTGTGTATTGATGAATCTATGGTTGTGTATTTATTTTNNAATACAGCATAAATTCAATTACTTTGTTTCTTGTTGTGTATTCGTTTCAAAAGTAAGACTTAGGTAGAAAAAGTATATATATAATTAGTAGGTTATTGCATTTGTATGGGAAAATATGAACGTGTGTTTCAGACTAATATTGCACTAGTGTTTCTAGAAAATATTGTTTATATTTTCCATACAAATGCAGTACCTATAACAATCCCAAACAATTTATGAAAAGGTAAGCTGGTGCCAACTGGTTCTGGCCAGATCAAACCGGTTCCAAACCTATTCCAACCGGTTTAGGACAAGTAAAATTTAGAAAAATTACACATTAAAACGCGTTATAACCGATTTATACCAGTTCCGCCTGATGCCAACCGGCTCTGGCCAGTTCAAACCGGTTCCAAGCAGGTTCCAACCGGTTTAAGACAAGTAAAATTCAGCAGCTTTACCATTTCTTAACACGTTATAACCGGTGTAAATCGGCTCCAACCAGTCAGAACAAGATCTATCTGGTTCCTCCAAGTGCCAACCGGTTCTGGCCAGTTCACACCGGTTCCAACCGGTTTAGGACAAGTAACATTCAGCAACTTTACCGTTTTTTAACGCGTTATAACCGGTTTAAACAGGTTACAACCGGTTCCGTCTGGTGCCATCCGGTTCTGGTCAGACCAAACTGTTTCCAAAACGGTTCCAACCGGTTTACGACAAGTAAAATTGAGCAATTTTACTTATTTTAACGCGTTCTAACCTGTTTAAACCGGTTCCAACAGATCATAACCGGTTCCAACCGGTTCCGCCTGGTGCCCACCGGTTCAGGCCAGTTCAAACCGGTTCCAACCGGTTTAGGACACGTAAAACTTAGCAACGTTACCCTTTTATAACGCATTATAACCGGTTTCAACCGGTTTCTACCTGGTGCCAACCGGTTCTGGCCATTTCAAAGCGGTTCAAAACAGGTTCCTACCGGTTTAGGACAAGAAAATTTTGCAATTTTACCCTTTTTAACGCGCTATAACCGGTTTAAATCGGTTCCAAGCGGGTAGAACCAGTTCCGACCGGACCCGCCTAGTGCCAACTGGTTCTGGCCAGTTCAAAACAGTTTCAACCGGTTTAAGACAAGTAAAATTGAGCAATCATACCCTTTTTAATGCGTTATAACAGGTTTAAACCGGATCCAACCGGTTATAACCGGTTCCAGCCGGTTCCGACTGGTGCCAACCGGTTCTGGCCAGTTGAAACCGGTTCCGAACCGGTTCCAACCGGTTTAGGACAAGTAAAATTGAGCAACTTTACCCTTTTTTAACGCGTTATAAACGGTTTGAACTGGTTCTAACAGGTTAGAAACGATCCCAAGCGGATCCGAGTGGTGCCAACCGGTTCTGGACAGTTTAAACCGGTTCCAAACCTCTTCCAACCGGTTTAGGACAAGTAAAATTGAGCAACTTTACCTATTTTAAACGCGTCATAACCGGTAGAAACCGGTTTCAGCTGGTTAGAACCGGATCCACCTGGTGCCATTCGGTTATGGACAGTTGATATCGGTTCCAAACCGGTTCCAACCGGTTTAAGACAAGTAAAATTGAGCAACCTTACCCTTTTGTAAGTCGTTATAACCAGTTTAAACCGGAACCAACCGGTTACAACCGGTTGCATTCGGTTCTGCCTGGTGCCTACCGGTTCTGTCCAGTTCACACCTGTTTCAAAAGGATTCCTACCGGTTTGGGACAAGTAAAATTGAGGAGCTTTACCAATTTTTAACGCGTTATAACGGGTTTAACTCGGTTGAAACTGATTAGAACCGGTTCCATCCGGTTTCGCCTGGTACCAACCGGTTCTGGCCAGGTCATACCTGTTCCAAACACGTTCCGAACGGTTTTTGACAAGTAAAATTCAGCAACTTTACACGTTTAACGAGTTATAACCGATTAGAACCGTTTCCATCCTGTTCCGCCTTGTGCCAAACGGATCTGACAAGTTCAATCCAGTTCCAACCTGTTTAGGACAAGTAAAATTGTGCAACCTTACCCTTTTATAACGCGTTATAACCGCTTTAAACCGGTTATAACCTGTTCCAGCCGGCTTCGACTGGTAGCAAACGGTTCTGGCCAGTTCAGACCGGTTCCAAACCGGTCCCAACCCGGTTAGAAAAATTAAAATTTTGCAACTTTACTCTTTTTAACGCGTTATAGCCGGTTAAAACAGGATCGAATATGTTCCAACCGGTTTCAACCGGCTCCGCCTGTTGCCAACCGGTTCTGACAGTTCACTCCTGTTCTAAACAGGGTCCAACCGGTTTGGGACAAGTAGAATTGAAACACTTTACCCCTTTTCAACGCCTTATAACCGGTTTAAACAGGTGGCAACCGGTTAGAACCGATTGCAACCGGTTCCGCCTTCAGTCAACCGGTTCTGGCCAGCTCAAAGCAGTTGCAAACCGGTTTAGGACAAGTAAAATTAAGCAACCTAACCCTTTTTATAGCGTTTTATCCGGTTCAAACCGGTTCCGACCGGTTCCAACTGGTGACAAACGGATACGTGGAGTCCAAACCGGTATCAAACCAGTTTTAACAGGTTAAGGACATGTACACTTGAGCAATTTTACAAATTTCTAACGCGTTGTAACCGGTTCAAACCGGATCCAACCGGTTAGTACCGGTTTTAACCGGATCAGACTGATGTCAACGGGTTCTGGCCAGTTCAAACCGGTTCCTAACCTATTCCAACCGGTTTAGGACAAGCAAGATTGAGTAACCGTACCCTTTCTTAACGCTTTGTAAGCGATTTAAACCGGTTTCAACCTGTTATAACCGGTTCCAACGGGTTCCATATAGTGCCAACCAGTTCTAGCCAGTTCAAACCGGTTCCAAACCGGTTTAGGACAAGTAAAATTTAGCAGCTTTACAATTTTTTAACGCTTCAAAACCGGATAATACAGATTCCAAGCGTTTAGAACCGGTTGCAACCGGTTCCGACTGGTGCCAACCTGTTCTGGCCAGTTCAATCCGGTACCAAATCGGTCCCAACCGGTTCGGAACAAGTTAAATTGAGCAACTTTACTCCTTTTTAACGCTTTATAACCTGTTTAAACCGGTTTCAACAGGTTGGATCCGGTCACAACCGCTTCCACCTGGTGACAACCGGTTCTGGCCAGTTCAAAGAGTTTCCAAACCGGTTCCAACCGGATTAGGACAAGTAAAAGTGAGCAGCTTTATCCTTTTATAACGCGTTATAACCGGTTAGAACCGATTCCATCCGGTTCCGCCTTGTGCCAACCGGTTCTGGCCAGAGCAAGCCCGTTCTAAACCGGTTCCATCCGGATTAGGAAAAGAAAAATTGAGCAACTTTGCACTTTTCTTAACGCATTACAACCGGTTTAAACTGGTTCCAACCGGTTAGGATCAGTTCCAATCGGTTCCGCCTGGTGATAACCGGTTCTGGTCAGTTCAAACCGGTTCCAGATCGGTTCCAAACGGTACCGCCTGGTGCCTTTCAGTTCTGAGCAGTTGAAACAGATTTCAAACCGGTTTCGACCGGTTCAGAACAAGCAAAAGTGAGGAACAATTCCCATTTCTAACGATTTATAACCGTTTTAAACTGTTTCCAACTGGTTTGAACCGGTTTGTCCTGGTGCCAACCGGTTCTGGCCAGTTCAAAACGGTTCCAAACAGTTTCCAACCGGGTTAGGACAAGTAAAATTGAGCATCTTTACCCTTTTTTAACGCGTTATAACCGGTTCAAACCTGTTCCGACCGGTTATAACCGGTTTCACTCGGTTCCGACTGGTGCCAAACAGATATGGCCAGTTCAAACCGATTCCAAACGGTTTAGGACAAGTACAATTAAGCAACATTACCCTATTTTAACGCGTTATAACCGGTTCAAACCCGATCCAATCTGGTGCCAACCTGTTCTTTCTAGTTGAGTAACTTTACCCTTTTTAAGGCTTTATAACCGGTTTAAACCAATTACAACCAGTTAGAACCGGTTCCAACGGGCTCCGTCTATTGCCATCCTGTTCTAGACAGTTCAAACCGGTTCCAAGCCGGTTCCAACCGGATTAGGACAAGAAAAATTGAGCAACTTTACCCTTTTCTAACGCGTTCCAATCAGTTCCTCCTGGTGCTAACCGGTTAGGGCCAGTTCAAAACGGTTAGAACATGTTACAACCGGTTCCACCAGGTGTCAACCTCTTCTGGCCAGTTCAAACTGGTTCCAAACCGATTCGAAACGGGTTAGGACAAGAAAAATTGAGCAGCTTTAACCATTTTTAACTAATTATAACCGATTTTTTGCGGTTCATTCCGGTTACAACCGGTTCCATCAGGTTCTGCCTGGTGCCAACCAGTTTCGGACAGTTCAAACATTTTCCAAATGGTTTAGAAGAAGTAAAATTGAGCAACTTTACCGTTTTTAACCCGTTATAACCGGTTTAAACCGGTATTAACTGGTTTTAAATGGTTCCAACCGGTTCCGCCTAGTGCCAACCAGTTTCGGACAGTTCAAACCGGTTCCAACCGGTTTAGAACAAATAAAATTGAGCAACTTTACCCTTTTTAACGCGTTATAACTGTTTTAAACCGCTTCCAACCGGATATGACCGGTTGCAGCAGATTCCGACTGATGCCAACCATTTCTGGCCAGTTCAAACCGGTTCAAAACCGTTTACATCCGGTTTAGGACAAGTAAAATTGAGCATCATTACAATTTTTTAACTGCTTATGTCCGGTTAAAGCAGGTTTCAACCGGTTCTGCCTGGTGCCATCCGGGTCTCGCTAGTTCAAACCCGTTCCAAACCGGTTAAAACAGCTTTAGGACAAATAGAATTGAGCAACTTTACCCTTTTTAACGCGTTATAATCGGTTTTAAAAGGTTCCAGCCCGCTAGAACCGGTTCCACCTGGTTCCGCCTGGTGCAACCTGTTTCTGGGCAGTTCCAACCGGTTCCAAACCGGTTTCAACTGTTTTAGGACAAGCAAAATTGAACCGGTTAGACCCGTTTCCAATTGTCTCCGCCTAGTGCCAACCGCTTCTGGCTATTTCAAACCGGTTCCATTCCGGTTCCAACCGGTTAAGGACAAGCAAAATTGAGCAACTATACCCCTTTTTAACGCGTTATAACGGGTTTAACCGGTTCAAACCCTAAAGATCCGGTTCAAAAATGGTTCTGCCTGGTGCCGACAGTTCAAACTGGTTCCAATCCGTTTCAAACCGGTTTTAGGACAAGGAAAAGTGAGCATCGTTATCTTTTTTAACGCGTAATAACCGGTTTCAACAGGAAAGATTCGGTTCCATCAGGTTCAACCTGCTGCCAGCAGGTTCTGGCCAGTTCAAACCAGTTCAAAACCGGTTCTAACATTTTTGGGACAAGTAAAATTCAGCAACATTACCATTATTTAAATAGTCATAAACAGTTTAAACCGGTTCTACACGGATAGAACCGGTTGCAACCGGTTCCGCAAGGTGCCAACCGTTACCAGTTCAAAACGGTTCCAACCGGTTTAGGACAAGTAAAATGGAGCAACTTTACCCATTTTAACGCGTTATAAACAGTTTAAACCGGTTCTGACTTGTGCCAACTGGTTCTGGCCAGTTCAAACCGGTTCCAAACCCGTTCAAATCGGTTTAGGACAAATCAAATTGGGCAACTTTACCCTTCTTTTAAATCATTATAATCGACTTCAAATGGTTCCAACCTATTCCAACTCGTAGCAACAGGTTCTGGACAGTTCAATCCAGTTTGAACCGGTTTAGTACAATTAACATTGATCAACCGTTCCCTGTTTAACGCGTTATAACCAGTATAAACCGGTTCCAAACGGTTCTGGCCAGCACAAACCGGTTCCAAACCGTTTCCGACCGGATTAGGACAAGTAACAATGAGCAACATTACCCACTTTTGACAAGTTATAAACGGTTATAACCGGTTGCAACCGGTTCTGTCTGGTGAAAACCGGTTCTGGCCAGTTCAAACCGGTTCCAAACAGGTTCCAACTTGCTTAGGACAAGTAAAATTTAACAAATTTACCCGTTTTTAACGCGTTATATGCGGTCTAAACCGGTTAAAACCTGTTACAACCGGTTCCAACCGGTTTCGCCTGGTGGTAAACGGTTCTTGCCAGTTCAAACTGGTTCCAAACCGGTTTTCGCAAGTATAAACCGGTTCCAACCGGTTATGGACCAGAAAAATTGAGCAACTTTAGCCTTTCTTAATGCGTTTCAACCGGTTTAAATCGGTTCCAATAGGAAAGAACCAGTTCCAACCGGATCTGCCTGGTGACAACCGGTTCCAAACCGGCTACTACCGGTTTAGGAGAAATACAATTGAGCAGCTTTACCCATTTTCAACGCGTTATAACCGGTTCCAACCGGTTCCTCCTCGTGCCAATCGGTTCTTGCCAGTTCGAACCGGTTTCAAACCGGTTCCAACCGGTTTAGGACAAGTACAATTGAGCAAATTTATTCTTTTCAAAGCGTTATAACCGGTTGAAACCGGTTCCAACTAGTCCCGCCTGTCGCCATCCAGTACTGGCCTGCTCAAACCGTTTCAAAACCGGTTTTAACCATTTTAGTCAAGTAAAATTGAGCAACTATGCGAGTTATAAAGGTCTAAACCGGTTCCAACTCGTTAGATCCGGTTTAAACTGGTTTTTCCTGTCCTGGTACAAACCGGTTTTGGCCAGTTCGAAAGCGTTCCAAACTGTTCAGGAGAAGTAATGCGTTATAACCTGTTTAAACCAGTTTCTACCGGTTCCATCTTGTTCCATCCAGTTCTGTCCGGTTCAAACCGGTTAATGACAAGTACAATTGAGCAACTTTAACCTTATATAACGCGTTATAACCGGTTTAATCCGGATCCAACCGGTTAGAACCAGTTTCAAACGGTATGGCCTGTTGTCATTGGGTTCTGGACAGTTCAAAACGGTTCCAAACCTCTACTAACCGTTTAGGACAAGAAAAATTGAGCACCTTTACACTTTATTAACGCGTTTTAACTGGTTGAAACCGGTTATAATCGGTTTGAACAGGTCCCACCCGGTTCAACTGATGCAAACCGGTTCTGGCCAGTCCAAAACGGTACCAAACCGGATCCAATCTTTTTAGGACAAGTAAAATTGAAAAACTTTACCATTTTTATTGCGTTATAAAAGGATTAAACCGGTTCCCACCGGTTAGAACCGGTTCCAACCGGTTAGAACCGGTTCCAACCGGTTCCGCCTGGTGATAACCGGTTCTGGCCAGTTCAAACTGGTTCCACACCGGTTCTACCCTGTTTAGGACAAGTAAAATTGTAGAACTTTACCCTTTCTTAACGTGTTACAACCGGTTTATATCGGCTCCAACCGGTTAGTATCGGTTACAACCGGTTCCGGCTGGTGCCAACCGATTCTGGCCAGTTCAAACCGGTTCCAAACTGGTTCCATCCCTTTTAGGAGAAGTAAAATTGAGCAACTTATCCATTTTTAACGCGTTACAAAGGGTAGAAACCGGTTCCAACCGGTTCCGCCTGGTGCAAATCGGTTCTGGCCAGTTCAAACCGGTTCCAAACAGGTCACAGCCTGTTTATTACAAATTGAGAAACTATACCCTTTTTATCGCGTTATAACCGGTTTAAACCGGTTAGAACCGGTTCCAACCGGTTCAGCCTGGTGCCAACCGGTTCTGGCCAGTACAAACCGGTTCCAAACCGGAACCAACCGGTTTAGGACAAGTAAAATTGAGTAACTTCACCATTATGTAATTCACTACAACCGATTTCAACCTGTTCCAACTTGTTAGAACCGGTTCCAACCAGTTCTGCCTGGTGCGAACCATTATGGGCAGTTCATACTGGTTACAACCGGTTTAGGAGAAGTAATATTGAGCATCTTTACCCTTTTTAAAGCGTTGTAACCTGTTTCATCCGGTACTAACCGGTTCCATCCGGTTCCGCCTGGTGCCAACCGGTTTTGGCCAGTTCAGACCGGTTAGAACCGGTTTAGGACAAGTAAAATTGAGCAAATTTACCGTTTTTTAACGCGCTATAACCGGTTTAAAGCGGTTTCTAACCAGTTATAACCGGTTCCAACCGGTGCTTCCTGGTGCCAACCGGTTCTCGCCAGTTAAAACCGATTTCAAACGGTTTGGGACAAGAACAATTGAGCAACTTTACCCTTTTTAACGCGTTATAACTGGTTTAAATTGGATCCATTCGTTTAAAACCGGTTTTAGATTGTTTCGACTGGTGCAACCTGGTTCTGGAAAGATCAGTCTGGTTCGAAACCGGTTCCTAACCGGTTCCATCGTGATTAAGACAAGTAAAATTGAGCATCTTTATCAATTTGTAACGCGTTATAATCGGTTTAAACCGGTTCTTACTGGTTTGTACAGTTTTCAAATGGTTCCGCCTGGTGCCAACCGTTTCTGTCGGGTTCAAACCTGTAAAGCCAAAATTGAGCAAATTTACCCAGTTTTTAACGCCTTATAACCGGTTTCAACCTGTTCAAACAGGTTATAACCGGTTCCATCAAGTTCCGACTGGTGCAAAACAGGTCTGGCCAGGTCAAAACGGTTCCAAACAGGATCCATTCTTTTTAAGACAAGTAACATTGAGCATCATTACAAATTTTAACGCGATTTAACCGGTCTAAACCGGTCCCAACCGGTTAGAACCGGATCCAACCGGTTCCGATTGGTGCAAACCGAATCTTGCCAATTCTAATCTGTTCACAGCAGGTTCCTACTGGGTTAGGACAAGGAAAATGGAGCAACATTACCATTTTTTATGAGTTATAACCGGTCTAAACCTGTTTCACCGGAAAGAACCCGTTCCAACCATGTTTTGCCTGGTGCCAACCTGTTCTGGCACTTTTAAACCGGTTCCATCCGGATTAGGGCACGTAAAATTTGCAACTTTACCCTTTTTAACGCGTTGTGACCGGTTTGAATCAGATCCAACCTGTTAGAACCGGTTCTAACCGGTTCCGCCTGGTACCAACCGGTTCTGGCCAGTTCAAACCGGTTCCAACCGATTTAGGACAAATAAAATTTAGCAACTCTACCCTTTTTTTAACGCGCTATATCGGTTTAAACCGGTTAAAACCGCTTAAAACCGGTTGCAGCAAGTTCCGACTGGTGCAAACCAGTTCTATCCAGTTCAATCCGGTTCCAATTCTGTTCCAACCGGTCCCGCCTGGTGGTTATCGGCTACACCAGTTCAGAACGGTTTCAAAACTGTTCCAACCGGTTGAACAGAAGTGAAATTGAGTAACTGCACCCTTTTCTGAACACTTTATGACCAGTTCAAACCGGTTCCAACCAGTTAGAACCAATTCCAGCCGGTTCCGCTTCGAGCCCACCCGTTCTGGCCAGTTCAAACCCGTTTTAAACCGGTTCCAAACCCGTTTCAACCGGTTTAGGAGAGGTATAATTGAGCAACTTTACCGTTTTGTTAACGCGTTATAACATATTTAAACCTGTTCCAACTGGTTAGAATCGGTTTCAACCCGTTCCGACTGCTGCCAACCGGTTCCGGCCACATCAGATCGGTTCCACACCAGTTCCAACCGGTATAGATCAAGTAGCATTGAGCAACAACTTTACCCTTATTTAACGCATTACAACCGGTTAAAACCTGTTCCAACCGGTTAGAAACGGTTTGCAATCGGTTCTGACTGGTGCCAATCGGTTCTGACCTGTTCAAACCGGTTCCAACCGGTTTATGACAAGTAAAATTGAGCAACATTGCCCTTTTTAACGCGTTATAACCGGTTTAAATCGATTCCAACCAGTTAGAACCAGATCTATCCGGTTCTGCATGGAGCCAACGGGTTCTGGTCAAAATGGTACCAACCGGTTTAGGACAAGTAAAACTTTATAACCGGTTTAAACCGGTTCCAACCGGAAGAACCGGTACCAACCGGTTCCGCCTGGTGCCAACCGGTTCTGGCCGGTTTAAACCGGTTCCAAATCGGTTGCATCCGGTATAGGACAAGTAAAATTGTCCAACTTTACCATTTTTAACGCGTTATAAACGGATTAAAAAGGAAAAACTGGTTAGTACCGGTTCCAATCAGTTTAGGACATGTAAAATTGAGCAACTTTACCTTTATAAAGCGTTACATCCGATTTAAACCTCTTCCAACCGGTTTCCACCGGTTCCAACCGGTTCCGCCTGGTGACAACCGGTCTTGGCCAGTTCAAACCGGTTCTATCCGGTTTAGGAGAAAAAAAATTGAGCAACGCTACCCTTTTACAACGCGCTATAACCGGTTTAAACCGGTTCAAACCGGTTCCTCCTCCTGCCAAACGGTTCTGGCCAGTTCAGACCGGTTCTGAAACTGTTCCAACCGGTACAGGACAAGTAAAATTGAGCAACTTTACCCCTTTTTAACGCATTCCATCCGGGTAAATCCTACTCTAGACCCTGTTCCGCCTGGTGCCAAACTTTTCTGGCCAGTTCAAACCGTTTCCAACGGGTGTAGGAAAAGATTTGAGCAACTTTTGCATTTTTAACGCGTTGTTTCCGGTTTAAACAGGTTCCAACCGGTTTGAACCGGTTCCAACCGGTTCGGCCTGGTGCTGTCCGGTTCTTTGCAGCTCAAACCGGTTCCATACCGGTTCCAACCGGTTCAGGACAAGTAAAATTGAGCAACTTTACCGTTTCTATCGCGTTATAACCGGTTTCAACCGGTTAGAAACGGTTCTAACCGTTTCCGCCTGGTACCAACCGGTTCTGGCCAGTTCATAGCGGTTCCAAACCGGTTCCAACCGGATCAGGACAAGTAAAATTGAGTAACTTTACCCTTTTTTAACGTGTTATAGCCAGTACAAACCTGTTCCAACCAGTTAGATCCGGTTCCAACACGTTCATTCTCGTGCCAACCGGTTCTGACCATTTCAAACCGATTCCAGCCGTTTTAGGACGAGTGAGAATGTGCAAACTTTATCATTGTGCAAACTTTTTTTCTTTTAAACGCGTTGTAACCGGTTCTGCCTGGCGCTAACTGGTCCTGTCCAGTTAAAACCGGTTCCAAACTGGTTCCAACCCGTTTAGAACAAGCAAAATGGAGAAGCTTTACCCTTTTTTACGAGCTACAACCAGACTGAACCAAATCCAACTGGTCAGAACCGGTTCAAAACGGTTACGCCAGGTGACAACCGGTTCTGGCCAGTTCAAATAGATTCCAAACCGGTTCTAAACGGATTAGGACAAGACAAATTGAGCATTTTAACGCGTTATATGCGGAATAAACCGTTTCCAAAGGGATAGAACCGGTCTCAACCAGTTCCGCCTGGTGCAAATCGCTTCTGGCCAATTCAAATCGGTTCCAAATCGGATCCAATTGGTTTTTGACAAGTAAAATTGAGCATCTTTACCCGCTTCAATACGTTAAAATCGTTTGAAAATAGTTTCAACCGGTTAGAACCGGTTCCAACCGGTTCATCCTGGTGCCAACCGGTTCTAGCCAGATCATACCGGTTCCAAACCGGTTAAAACCGATTTAGGACAAGAAAGATTTAGCATCTTTTCCCTCTTTAAACGGATTACAATCGCTTTAAAACTGTTCTCACCGGTTTGTACCGTATCCAACCGGTTCCGCCTGGTGCCAACCGGTTATCGCCAGTTCAAACCGGTTCCAACCTGTTTGGGACATGTAAAATTAACAACCTTATCCGTGTTTAGCTCGTTATAACCGGTTTAAACCGTTTCCAACCAGATAAACCAGGTTCCAACTGGTTCCGCCTTGTGCCAACCGGTTCTTTCCAGTTCAAACCGGTACCAAACATGATCCAACTGGTTAAGGAGAAGCATAATTGAGCAACATTACCTTTTTAAACGAGTCATGACGTGTTTAAACCGGTCACAACCTATTTGATCCGGTTCAAACCGGTTCCGCCAAATGCCATCCGGTTCTGTGCAGTTCAAACCGGTTCAAAACCGGATCTATCCGGTTCAGGATAAGTAACCTTGAGAAAATTTCCCCTTGTTTAACGCGTTATAACAAGTTTAAACCTTTTCTAACCAGTTAGTACCGGTTCCAACCGGTTCCGCTTGGTGCCAACCTGTTCTGGCCAGTTCAAACCGGTTCCAACTGTTTTAAGACAAGCAAAATTGTACAACATTAAAATTGTACAACATTAAAAAAAATTACGCGTAGTAACCGGTTAAAACCGTTTTCAACCGGTAACAACCGGTTCCATTTGGTGTCAACCGGTCCTGGCCAGTTCAAACCGGTTCCAACCTGTTTAGGACAAGTAAAATCGAGCAACTTTACCCTTTTTAACGCGTTATAAACGGTTTAAACCGGTTCCTGCCGGTTAGAACATTTTCTAAACGGTACCGACTTTGCCAACCGGTTCAGGCCAGTTCAAACCGGATCCAACCGGTTTGAGACAAGTAAAATTTAGCAACTTTACTCTTTTAACGCGATATAACCGGTTCAGACCGGTTCCAACCTGTTATAACTGGATTCGTCAGGTGAAAGAAACGGTTCTGGCCAGTTCATTCCGGTTCCGAACCGGTTCCAACCTGTTTAGGACAAGCAATATTGAGCATCTTTACTCTTTTTTTAATGCGTTATAACCGGTTTAAACCGGTTCCAACCGACTGGTGCCAACCGGTTTTGGCCAGTTAAAACCAGTTCAAACCGGTTTAGGACAAGCAAAATTGAGCAACATTACCCTTTTTAACGCGTTATATCCGGTTAAACAGGTTCCATCCGGTTAGAACTGTTTCCATCCGGTTTCGCCTGGTATCAACCGGTTCTAGCTAGTTCAAACCGATTCTAAACCGGTTCCAACCGGTTTAGGACAAGCAAAATTGAGCAAGTTTACCCATTTTTACGCGTTATAACCGGTTTAAACCAGTTCCAACTTGATAGAACCGGCTTGAACCGGCTGAACCTGGTGCAAACCTGTTCTGGCCAGTTCAAACCATTTACAAATGGTTTAGGACAAGTAAAATTGAGCAACTGTACCCTTTTTATCGCGTTATAACCGGTTTAAACCGGTTCCAACAGTTAAATTTGGTTGTAACCGGTTCTGCCTGGAGAAAAGCGGTTCTGGCCAGTTGAGACCGGTTCCGAACCGGTTCCTAACATTATAGGACTAGTAAAATTAAGCAACTTTACCCTTCTAATGCATTACAACCTAGTGCCAACCGGTTCTGGAGCGTTCAAAAAGGTTCCAAACGGTTTTGGACAAATACAATTTAGCAACTTTACCTTTTTTCAATGAGTTATAAAGGTTAAAACCGTTCTAACCCGTTTGAACCGGTTCCAACCGTTTCAGCCTGGTGCCATTCGATTCTGAGCAGCTCAAACCGGTTCCATTCCAGTTCCAACCGGTTCAGGACAAGTAAAATTGAGCAACTGTACCATTTTTATCGCGTTATTACCGGTTTAAACCGGTACCAACCGGATAGAACCGAATCCAACCGGTTCAGCCTGATGTCAACCGGTTCTGGACAGTTCAAACCGGTTCTAAACCGGTTCCAACCGGTTTATGACAAGTACAATTGAGCCACTTTACCCTTTTTAACGCGTTATAGCCGATTTAAACAGGTTCCAACGAGTTAGAAGCGGTTCCGGCCTGTTCAGGACAAGTAAAATTGAGCAACCTTACCCTTTTTAATGCGTCCCACACTTTTCAACCTGGTCCCAACCAGTTAGAAGCTGTTCTAACCGGTTCCGCCATGTGCCAACCGAATCTGGCCAGTTCAAACCGATTCTGACCGGTTTGGAACAAGTAAAATAGAGCAACATTACCCTTTTTCACACGTTATAAGCGGCTTGAACCGGTTCCAACCAGTTATAACCGGTTCCAGTAGGTTACGCCTGATGCCAAGCGGTTCTGGCCAGTTCAATTCGGTTCAAAACCGGTTCCAACTGGTTTAGGACAAGTAAAATGCAGCAATGTTACCCTTTTTTCACGCGATATAACCGGTTCCAACCGGTTTGAACAGCTTCCAACCGGTCTGGCAAGGTGTGAACCTTTCCTTTCCAGTTCAAACCGGTTTTAAAAAATTTCTCGATAAGTAAAATTGAGCAACTTTACCCTTTTTAACCCCGGTTCTTGCTTGGTCAACCCGGTTCCAAACCGGTTTCAACCGGTTTAGGATAAGAAAAAATGAGAAACTTTACCCCTTTTAACGCCATATAACCGGTCCAAGCCAGTTCCGGCCGGAGAGAACCGGTTCCAACCGGTTCCGCCTGGTGCCAACCGGTTCAAGCCAGTTCAAACTAGTTCCAAACCGGTTCCAACCGGTTTGGGACAAGTAAAATTGAGCAACTTTATCCTTTCTTAATGCTCTATAACTGGTTTAAGCTAATTCTAATCGGTTTCGCATGGTGCCCACCGGTTCTGGCCAGTTTAAAACGGTTCCAAGTAAAATTGAGCAACATTACTCTTTTTCACGCGTTATAAGCGGCTTGAACCGGTTCCAATAAGTTATAACCGGTTCCAGTAGGTTCCGCCTGGTACCAACCGGATCTGATCAGTTCAAATTGGTTCCAAACTGGTTCCATCCGGTTTACGAATAGTAAAATTGAGCAA
The DNA here is from genome assembly GCA_003401595.1 of Venustaconcha ellipsiformis. Classification (NCBI taxonomy): domain Eukaryota; kingdom Metazoa; phylum Mollusca; class Bivalvia; order Unionida; family Unionidae; genus Venustaconcha; species Venustaconcha ellipsiformis. Next base: position 11,628 of record QKMX01102596.1, on the reverse strand, counting down.
CATTACCCTTTTTAACGCGTAATAACCGGTTTAATGCTGTTCCAACCTGCTTCAACCATTTCTGACTGGTGTCAACCGGTTCTGGCCAGTTCAAACCGGTTCCAAACTGGTTCCAACCGGTTTAGGACAATTAAGATTGAGCAACTTTTTCCTTTTTTAACGCATTATAACCGGTTTCCACCGGTTCCAACATTTTGGGAACGGTTGTAACCGGTTCCGACTGTTGCCAACCGGTTCTAACCAGTTCAAGACGATTCCAAGCACGTTCCTCCCGGTATATGACAAGTAAAATTGAGCAAATTTATACTTTTCTAACGCGATATATCTGGTTTAATCCGATTTTATGCGATTAATACCGTTTCCAACCGCTTCAAACCGGTTTAGGACAAGTAAAATGGAGCAACTTTACACTTTTTAAATCGTTATATCATGTGATAACCGGTTCCAACCCTTTAGATCCGGTTCCAACCTGTCACGCCTGGTTCCAACCGGTTCTGGCAACTTCACACCGGTTCCAAATTGGTTCCAATCGGTTTAGGACAAGTAAAATTTAGCATCTTTACCATATTTTAACGCGCTATATCCTGTTTAAACCGGTTGCAACCGGTTCTGGCCAGTTCAAACCGGTTCCAAACCGGTTCCAACAGTTTAGGACAAGTAAAATTAAGTAACTTTACCCTTTTCCAACGAGTAATAAGCGGTTCAAACTGGTTCCAAACGGTTATAATCGGTTAAAACCGTTCCCACATGGTGCCACCCGGTCCAGGCCAGTACAAACCGGTTCCAACCGGTTTAGTACAAGAAAGATTGAGCAACTTTACCCTTTTTAATGCGTTATAACCGGTTTTAACCGGTTCCAACCAGTGGTAATCGGTTCCAACCAGTTCTGCCTAGTGTCAACCGGTTCTGGCCAGTTCACACCGGTTTCAAACTGGTTCCAACCGGTTTAGGACAAGCAAAATTGAACAACTTTACCCTTTTTAACGCGTTATAATCGGTTTAAACTGGTTCCAGCCGGTTCCACATGGTCTCAAAATTTTCTGGCCAGTTCAAAATGGTTAAAAAGATCTTTACTACAAGTAAAATTGATCAACTTTATCACGCGTTATACCCGCATAGAACAGGTTGCAGCCTGTTCCGCCTGGTGCCACCCGGACCTGGCCAGTTCAAACTGTTTCCAAACCGGTTGCAACTGGTTTAGGACAGACATATAAGTTTGAGCAATGTGACCCTTTTCTAACGTATCACCGGTTCCAACCGGTTCCACCTGGTGCCACCCGGATCTGGCCAGTTCAAACTGATTCCAAATCGGTTCCAACCGGTTTAGGACTAGTAGCTTACCTTTTTTAACGCGTTTTTACCGGTTTAATCCGGTTCCAACCGGTTCCAACCGATCCCAATCGGTTCGAACCGGTTTAAACTGGTTTCGTCTGGTGCCAACCTGTTCTGTCCAGTTCAAACCAGTTACAAACCGTTTCCAACCGCTTTCTGACAGGTATAATTGAGCGACTTTACCATTTTAACGCGTTACAACCAGTACAAACTGGTTCCATCCGGTTGCGCCTGGTGCCAACCGCTTATGGCCTGTTGAAACCGGTTATAAACCGGTTAGATCTGTTTCCAACCGGTTCCACCTCGTGCAAACCGGTTCTGGTCAGTTCAATTCGGTTCCAAACCGGTTCCAACCTGTTTAGAACAAGTTCAATTGAGCAACGTTACCCATTTTCACGAGTTACAACTGGTTTAAAAAGGTTCGATCCGGTTCCGCCTGGTGCCAACTGGTTCTGGCTAGTTGAAACCGGTTCCAACCGGTTAAATCCGATTCCAACCGGTTCCGCCCTGTGCCCACTGGTTCTGGCCAGTTCAAACCGGTTACAAACCGGTTCCAACTTGTTCAAACCGACTTTACACTGTTTCCAACTGGTTTAGAACAAGTACAGTTGAGCAACTTTACCCTTTATTAAACCGTTATAACCGGTTCAAACAGGTTCCAACCGGTTAAAACCGGTTCAAGATGGTTCCACCTTGTTCCCACCGGTTCTGGCCAGTTCAAACCGGTTCTAAACAGGTTACAACCGGTTTAGGACAAGTACAATTGATCAACCTTTCCCTTAATTAACTCGTTCTAACCGGTTTAAACCGGTTCCAACTGGATAGATCCTGTTCCTACCGGTTCCGCCTGGTGACAACCGGTTCTGGCCAGTTCAATCCTGTTCCAAACCGTTTCCAACCTGTTTAGAACAAGTACAGTTGGGCAACTTTACCCATTTTTAACTCGTTAAAACCGGTCTATACCGGTTACAACTGTTTAGAACGGGTTCCAACCGGTTCCTCCAGGTGCCAACCGGTTCTGGCTAGTTCAAACCGGTTCCAAACCGGATCCATATGGTTTAGGACAAGTACAATAAAGCAATTTACCCGTTTATACCCTTTTTTAACGCGTTATAACCGGTTTAAACCGGTTTCAACAGCTTAGGTTTGTTCCAACCGCCTAGTTCCAACCAAGTTTGGCCAGTTAAAACCGTTTTTAAACAGGATCAAACTGTTTCTGGACAAGTACAATTGAGCAACATTTCCTTTTTAAGGCGTTATAACCGGTTTAAACCGGTTCCAACCGGTTAGAACTGCTTCAAACCGGTTCCGCCTGGTGCCAACCGGTTCTGGCCAGTTTAAACTGGTTCCAAACCGGTTGCTACCGGTTTAGAACAAGTGCATTTGAGCAAGTTTACCCTTTTCAACGCGTTATAACCTACTCAAACTGGTTCCAGCCGGTGCCAACCGGTTCTGGCCACTTCAAACCGGTTCCAGACCGGTTCCAACCATGTTTTGGACAAGTACAATTGAGCACGTCTTCCTTTTTTAACGCGTTATAACCTGTTTAGACCGGTACCAACCGGTCAGAACCGGATCCAACAGGTTCCGCCTGGCGCCAACCGCATCTGACCAGTTCAAACCGGTTCCAAACCGATTCCGGGTTGCAACCGGTTTGGAACCGGTATGAACTGGCCACAACCGGTTGGCTCCAGCCGGAACCGGTTGGAACCGGTTAGATCCGGTTGGAACTGGTTTGAACCAGTTATAGCGCGTTAAAATAGGGTAAATTTGCTCAATTTTACTTATGAAACGTTTCGAACCGAGTTGAACAAGCCAGAACCAGGTGGCACAAGGCGCAACCGGTTGGAACCGGTTTAAACCGCTTATAAACCAGTTTTGACGAGTTAAAAAGGTTAAAGTTGCTCAATTTTACTTGTCCTGAAAATGTTTTTAACTGTTTTGAACTGGAAAGACAAGGTTTGCACCTTGCTGGACCGGTTGAAAAGGGTTCAGACCGGTTGGAACAACTTAAAAAACAGTATAGTTGCTCAATTTTACTTGTCCTGAACTGGTTGGAAACGGTTTGGAACCGATTTGTACAGGCCAGAACCGGCTGGAACCATACGGTCCGGTTGGAACCGGTTCTAACCGGTTGGAACAGGTTTAAGAGTGTTAATAATCGCTAAAACATGGGTAAAGTTTCATAATTTTACTTGTACTAAGCCGGTTGGGACCGGTTTGGAACCTTTTTGGAACAGGTTTGTAACCGGTCTGGAACCTGTTCTAACCGGTTATAACCGGTTCAAACCGGAAAAACGCGTTAAAAATGTGTTGCTCAATTTTACTTGTTCTAAACAGGTTTGAACCGGTTTCGGACCGGCTTGAACTGACCAGTACCGGATGCCACCACGAAGAACCGGTTGGGACCGGTTCAAACCGGTTGGAACCAATTTAAACCGGTTATAACGCATTAAAAGGGTAAAGTTACTCAATTGTACTTGTCCTGAACCGGTTGGAACCGGTTTGAACTGGCCAGGACCGGATGGCACCGGGCGGAACCGGTTGGAACCGGTTATAAGGTTCTAACTTGTTGAAGCCGGTTTTAACGGGTCATATCGCGTCAAGAAAGGGTGAAGTTGCTCAATTTTACTTATTCTAAACCGGTTGGAACCGATTTGGAACCGGTTTGAACTGCCCAGAACCGGTTGGCACAAGACTGTATCGGTTGGAACCGGTTCTATCCGGTTGGTACCGGTTTATACCAGTTAGATCGCGATAAAAAGGGTAACGTTGCTCAATTTTACTTGTCCTGAACCGGTTGGAACCGGTATGGAACCGGTTTCAGTTGCGCAGAACCGAATGGCACCAGACCGAACCGGTTACAATCGGTTAATTTTATTTGTCATAAACCGGTTGGAACTGGTTTCAACTGGCCAGAACCGGTTGGGACCAGGCGGAACCGGTTGGAACCGGTTCTAACCGGTTGGAACAGGTTTAAACCGGTTTTAATGCGTTAAAAGGGGTTACGTTGCTCAATTTTGCTTGTCATGTACCGGTTGGAACCGGTTTGGAACCGATCTGCACTGGCCATAACCGTTTGGCACCAGGCTGAACCGGATACAACCGGATCTATCCGGTTGGAACCGGTTATAACGCGTTTAAAATGGGTAATATTGCTCAATTTTATATTTTCTAAACCTTGTTTTATCCCGATTGAACTGGCCACAACCGTTTTGCACCAGTCGGAACCTGACGAAACCGGTTGTATCCAGCTTCGATCTGGTTTAAAGTTGTTATAATGCGTTAAAAAAGGTACAGTTGCTCAATTTTACTTGTCCTAATCCGGTTACAACTGGTTTGTGACCGGTTTGAACTGGCCAGAACCGGTTTGGACCAGGCGTAACCGGTTGGAACCGGTTGAAACCGGTTATAACGCGATAAATAAAGGGTAAAGATGCTCAATTTGCATTAACCGGTTGGAGCCAGTAATATAACTGGATTCAACTGGCCAGAACTGAAAATAAAAGGTAAGCACCTAGCGGGACCGGTTGAAAAGGGTTCTATCCGATTGGAACGCGTTAAAAAACGGTAAAGTTGCTCAATTTTACTTGTCCTAAACCGGTTGGAAACGGATTGGAACCGGTTTGAACAGGCCAGAACCTCTTGGAACCATGTACAATTGAGAAACTTTACCTTTGTAACGCGACATAACCGGTATTAAAACTTAAATAACGCAAAAATTGCTCAATTTTTCATGGCCTATGCCAGCTGTAACCGGATTGGAACCGGTTAGAACCAGAACTGACTGGGACCAGCTGGAACAGGTTGGAACCGGTCCTAACCGGTTGTAACCGGATTAAACCGGTTTTAAAGTTTAACAAAAGATTAAAATGCTAAATTTTACATGGCCAAAACCGGCTGAAACGGATTTGAAACCGTTGTGAACTGGCCAGAACTGGCTGAAACTTGGGGAACCGGTTGGAACCGGTTTTAACCGGTTGTAACTGATTTAAACCTGTTTTAAAGCTTAAAAAAGGCTTAAAATGCTCAATTTTACATGGCCTTAGCTGGATGGTACCGATTTGGAATCGAATTGATCTGGTCAGAATTGGATGGCACCATTTGGAATCGGTTGGAACGGTTCTAAGGAGTTGGAATCGGTTTAAACCGGTTTTAAAGTATAAAAATGCTTAAAATGCTCAATTTTACATGACCTAAGCGGGCTGGAACCGATATGGAACTGGGTTGAACTGGCCAGAACTGGCTTTCACCAGCTGGAACCTGTTGAAACAGGTTCTAACCTGTTGGAACCGGTTTAAACCGCTTTTAAAACTTTAATATGGCGTAAAATACTCCATTTTACATGGTCTAATCCGGCTGTAACCGGTTTTCAACCGGTTTGAACTGCTCAGAACTGGATGGCACCAGTTGGATCCGGTTGGAACCAGTTCTAACAGGTGAAAACCGGTTTTCACCGTTTTTTAAGCTTTAAAACATCTTAAAATGCTCAATTGTACATGGCCTAAGCCGGCTGGAACCGGTTTGAACTGGTCAGAACTGGCTGACACAAGCTGGAACCGGTTGGAACCGGTTTGAATCGGTTTTTAAGCTTTCAAAAATGCTTAAAATGCTCAATTTTACAGTTGCTGACACCAGCTGGAACCGGTTGGGACCGCTTTTAACCGGTTTTAAAGCTTTAAATGCTCAATTTTACATGGCCTAAGCTGGTTGGAACCGGACTGAAACCGGTGTAAACTGGCCAGAACTGGCTGGCACAAGCTGGAACCAGTTTGAACAGGTTTTAAAGCTTATAAAACGCTTAAAATGTTCAATTTTACATGGCTTACGCCGGCTGGAACCTGTTTGAACTGGCCAGAACTGGCTGGCTCCAGTTATGACCGGTTCTTTAAAAAGGCTTAAAATACACAATTTTACATGGTCTAATTAGGACCGTTTCTTTACAAAAGGTTTAAAATGCTCAATTTTACATTGTCTAATCCGGCTGGAACGGATTTGGAACCGGTTTGAACTGGCCAGAACTGGCTGGCACCTACTGAAAACGGTCGGACCCGGTTCTAAAGGTTTGGAACTATTTATGAACCGGTTTTAAAGCTTAAAAAATCATAAAATGCTGAATTTTATATGGCCTAAGCTGGCTGCAACCGGTGTGGAACAAGTTTTAACTGGCGAGAACTTGCTAGAACAAGCTGGAACCGGATAGAACAGGTTCTAAATTGATGGAACCGGGTTAATCCGGTTTTAAAGTTTAAAATAGGGTTAAAATGCTCAATTTCACATTGCTAGTCGGCTGAAACCGGTTTGGAACCAGAACTGGCTGGAACCAGTTGGAACCGGTTCTAACCGGTTGGAAACGGTTTAAACTTGTTTTAAAACTTTATAGAAAGTTAAAAATGCTAAATTTTACATGATCTAAGCCGACTAGAACCGATTTGGAATCGGTTTGAACTGGACAGAACTGGCTGACAATAGCTGGAACCGGTTGGAAACGGTTCTAAGCAGTTGGAACCGGTTTAAACCGGTTTTAAAGCTCTAAAAACAGCTTAAATTTCTCAATTTTACATGGCCTAAGGCGGCTGGATCCGGTTTAGAACCGGTTTGAACTGGCCAGAACTGGCTGACACCAGCTGGAACCGGTTGGAGCCGGTTCAAACCGGTTGGAACCGGTTTGAACCGGTTTCAATGCTTTAAAAATTATTAAAATGCTCAATTCTTCATAACCTAATCCGTCTGGAACCGGTTTGAAACCGGTTTGATCTGGCTAGAACCGGTTTAAACCGGTTTTAAAGCTTTAAAGAAAGCTTAAAATGCTCAGTTTTACATGGCCTAAGCCGGCTAGAAACGGTTTGGAATAGGTTTGTACTGGCCAGATCTGACTGGCACCAGCGTTAACCAGTTGGAACCGGTTCTAACTGGTTGGAATCGGTTTAAACAGGTTTTAAAACATTAACTGGATTACAATTCTCAATTTTAAATGGTCTAAGCCGGCTGGAATTGGTTAGAGACAGGTTTGAAATGGCCAGAACTGGCTTGCACCAGATGAAACCGGTTGGAACCGGATCTAACAGGTTTGAACGGATTAAATAAATTTTAAAGCTTTAAATAGGCTTAAAATGCCCAATTTTACATGGTCTACGCCGGCTGAAACCGGTTTGAACTGGCCAGAACTTGCTGGCACCACCTGGAACCGGTTGGAAACGGTTCTAACCGGTTGGAACCGATCTAAACAGATTTTAAAGCTTTAGAAAAGGCTTAAATCAATATTACATGTCATATGCCGGCTGGAACCGGTTTGAACAGGCCAGAACAGGCAGGCCCCAGCTGGAACCTATTGAAACCGTTTCTAACAGGTTGGAACCGGTTTAAACCGGTCTTAGAGCTTTAAAAAGGCTTAAAATGCTCAACTATTTCATGGCCCAAGCCGGCTGTAATCGATTTGGAACCGGTTTAAACTGGCAAGAACAGGCTGGCACCATCTGGAACCGGTGGGAACCGGTATGAACCGGTTTGAAAGCTTTTATAAAAGCTTAAAATGCTCAATTTTACATGGCCAAAGCCGGCTGGAACCGGTTTGATCTGGCCGGAACTGTTTTGCACCAGCTGCAACCGGATCTAACCGGTTGGAACAGGTTTCAACCGAGTTTGAAGCTTAAAATAGCTTAAAATGTTCAATTTTACATGGCCTAAGAAGGTTGGAACCGGTTTGAACTGGCCAGAACTGGCTCTCACCAGCTGCAACCGGTTCTAACCGGTGGGAACCGGTTTATTCCGGTTTTAAGGCTGTAAAAAGGCTTAAAATGCTCAATTTTACAGGGCCTAAGCCTCCTGGAACCGGTTTGGAACCGGATTGAATAGATCAGAACTAGCTAGCACCAGCTTAATACGGTTAGAATTTAACCGGTTGGAACCGGTTTAAAACGGTTTTAAAGCTTAAAAAAGGCTTAAAATGCTCAACTTTACATTGCCTAAGCCTGCTGGAACCGCTTTTGAACCGGTTTGAACTGGCCAACTCTGGCTAACACCAGCTGGAACCGGTTGGAACCGGATCTAACCAGTTGTTTCCGCTTTCATCCATTTTAAAGCGTTAAAATGGCTTAAAATGATCAATTTACATAGCCTAAGCGGCTGGAACCGGTTTAAAACCGGTTTGAACTTGACAGAACTTAGTGGCACCAGCAAGAACCGGATGGAACCGGTTCTAACTGTTTGGAACCGGTTTGAACCGGTTTTAAAGCTTTAAAAAAGGCTTAAAATGCTCAATTTTACATGGCGTAAGCCATCTGGAACCGGTTTGAACTGGCCAGAATTGGCTTGCACCAGTTGGAACCGGATGGAACCGGTTCTAAGCAGTTGGATCCGGTTTAAACCGGTTTTAAATCTTTATAAAAGGCTTAAAATGCTCAATTTTACATGGCTTAAGCCGGCTGGAACCGGTTTGGAACCGATGTAAACTGGCCATAACAGTTTGGCATCAGCTTTAACCGGTTGGAACAGGTTTGGACTGGTTTTAAAGCTTTAAATAGGATTATAATGCTCATTTCACATGGCCTTAGCCGGCTGGATCCGGATTAGAACCTGTTTGAACCAGCCAGAACTGGCAGGCACCAGCTGCAACCGAATGGAACCGGTTCTAACTGGTTGGAACCGGTTTAATCCAGTCGTAAGCCTTTAAGAAAGGCTTAAAAGCCCAATTTTACATGGCCTAAGACGACTTGTACCGGTTTGGAACCTGTTTGAACTGGCCAGAACAGGCTGGCTCCAGCTGAAACCAATTAAAACCGGGTCTAACCGGTTGGAACTGGTTTAAACCGGTTTTAAATCTTTGAAATTGCTCAAAATGCTCAATTTTACATGGCCTAAGCCGGCTGGAACCGATTTGGAACTGGTTTGAACTGGCCAGTACTGGATGGCACCAGCTGGAACCGGTTCGAATCGGTTTTAAAGCTTTAAAAAGACTTAAAATGATCAATTTTATATGGCCAAAGCCGGTTATGACCGGTTTGGAACCGGTTTGAACTGGCCAGAACTGGATGGCACCAACTGAAACCGGTTGCAACCGGTTCTGACCCGTTGGAACCGGATTAAGCCGGTATTAAATCTGTAAAAACGGCTTAAAATGCTCAATTTTATATGGACTAATCCGGCTGGTACCGGTTGGGGACCGATTTGAAGTGTTGAGAACTAGCTTGCACCATCTGGAACCGTTTGGAACCGGGTTGAACCGGGTTTAAAGCTTTAAAATAAGGATTAAAATGCTCATTTTAATGGCCTAAGCCGGCTGGAACCGGTTTGGAACCTGTTTGATCTGGCCAGAACTGGCAGGCAACAGCTAGAACCAATTTGAACCGGTTCTAACCGGCTGGAACCCGTTTTAGCCGGTTGTAAAGCTTAGAAAGGGCTTGAAATGCTCACTTTTACATGGCCTAGATCAGATGGAACCGGTCTTGGAGCCGGTTTTGAACTGGCCAGAACTGGCTGGCACCAGCTGGAACCGGTTCTGACCGTTGGAACCGGATTAAGCCGGTATTAAATTCTGTAAAAACGGCTTAAAATGCTCAATTTTATATGGATAAGCAGGCTGGAACCGGTTTAGGTCCGATTTGAAGTGTCGAGAACTAGCTTGCACCATCTGGAACCGTTTGGAACCGGGTTGAACCGGGTTTAAAGCTTTAAAATAAGGATTAAAATGCTCATTTTAATGGCCTAAGCCGGCTGGAACCGGTTTGGAACCTGTTTGATCTGGCCAGAACTGGCAGGCAACAGCTAGAACCAATTTGAACCGGTTCTAACCGGTTGGAACCCGTTTTAACCGGTTGTAAAGCTTATTAAAGGCTTAAAATGCTCATTTTACATGGCCTAAGTCAGATGGAAACGGTCTTGTAACCGGTTTTGAACTGGCCAGAACTGGCTGGCACCAGCTGGAACCGGTTGGAACCGGTTCAAACAGGTTTTGAATCTTTAAAATGGTTTAAAATCCTCAACTTTACATGGCCTAGGCCGGCTAGAACCAGTTTGGAACTGTTTTGAGATCGTCTGAACTGGCCAGAACTGGCCGGCACCAGCTGAAACCGGTTGAAACCGGTTCTAAACGGTTGGAACCGGTTTAAACTGGTCTTAAAGCTTTAAGAAAGGCTTAATATTCTCTATTTTACATGGTTTAAGCCGGCTACAACCGGTTTGGAACCGGTTTGAACTGGATAGAACTGGCAGGCACCAGCTGAAACCGGTTGGAACCGGTTTTAAAGCTTTAAAAAGGGTTAAAATGCACAATTGTACATGGCCTAAGGCGGCTGGAACCGGTTTCAACTGACCAAAACTGGATGGCAATTGTTGAAACCGGCTGCAACCGGATCTTACCGGTCTGAATAGGTTTTAACCGGTTTTAAAGCTTAAAATAGCTTAAAATGATAAATTTTACATGGCCTAAGCCATCTGGAACCGGTCTTGGAACCGATTTGAACTTGCCAGAACTGGCTGTCACCAGCTGGAACCAGATGGGACCGGTTCTAACCGGTTGGGACCGGTCTAAACCGATTTTAAAGCTTTAAAAGGCTTAAAATGCTCAATTTTTTATGGCCTAAGCCGGCTGGAACCGGTTTGGAACCGTTTTGAAATGGTCATAACTGGCTGGCACCAGCTGGAACTGGTTGGAACCTGTTCTAACTGGTTGGAACCCGTTTAAACCGGTTTTTAAGCTTTAAAAGAGGCTTAAAATTTATTTTTATATTTTACATGGCCTAAGCTGGCTGGAACCGGTTTGAACTGTCCAGAACTGGAAGCCACCTGCTGGAACAGGTTGGAACTGGTTCTAACTTGTTAGTAGCGGTTTTAACCGGTTTTAAAGTTCTGGCCACTTCAAACCGGTTCCAAACTGGTTCCAAGCGGCTTAGGCCATGTAAAATTGAGCATTTCAAGCCTTTTATAAGCTTTAAAACCGGTTTAAACCGGCTCAACCGTTTAGAACCGGTTCCAGCTGGTGCCAGCCAGTTCTGGCCAGTTCAAACCGGTTTCAAACCGAATCCAGCCGGCTGAGGCCATGTAAAATTGAGCATTTTAAGCTTTACGTAAAATCTGCGAAGTATCTTGATTACTCATGGTATAAAATTACTTAAATCAATATTACGAGCTGCGTGTTTACAAATACATGTTACAACAAACGTAAAAATATTTGGCAGACGCAAAGTTTATATACGGCCAAACATAAAGAGTTGAAAATTCGGGTACAGTATGTCAAACTATGAACATACAATGCACACAGGTTTGTGTGTGTGTGTGTGTGTGTGAGAGAGAGAGAGA
>QKMX01102474.1:0-17630 GCA_003401595.1 Venustaconcha ellipsiformis | reverse complement strand
TATAGATACATACAGGAAAGATTGCTTCTAAGAGATTACACATGGTCAAACAGAATCTTCCATACAAGTCAATAAAGTGGGATTTTCTGTCACCAATTTGGGATTTATCTGAGGAAAATGCAAATTAAGTCAAATGCGACAAAATCACTGGGATGTAATTCTACCATATATACTTCAAACCTTTTGCACATCCATCCAACTCGTTAAAGTTTACTCTGATAAGGTATACATGCTTATGACATCATCAGAATAAACCAGAAAAGATTCCCTGGTGAACTGAAAACCCATGGTACATTTGGAATCAGAAAAATTCCATTTCCAAGATCAGGATCACACTTTTTATGCTGCTGGGTAGACCCTTAATAAAGTCTAAATGTTTCAAACACAAAATTATAAGAAGTGCAGCCTTTATGTACTATCTTATATACTTTTTATTTGTTGTAAAGTGCATCATATGTACATAGCAAAGGGAGATACTTCGGGTTGCAACTATCATTTCACATTATTTACTGCAGCAAATATTATCCATCACTGCCCTTGGAAATATGACCCTGACGGTTTGGGAAATGGAGTCGCACTTAATTTTTGTCATTTTGAACAAAGGATTTTTTTCTGGATTACTTTGAACTAATGCCCAAGTCTGTATAGTCATGTTACCATGGCGGATGGATGACAAACAAGCATTCATTCTTTGAGACAAGTGTGTGTGTTGTTCTTTTTTTAAAAACTTTGGCAATGGAATTTCAAAGGCCTGTGGTTAAAGGCACATACAGTGAAATCATTAAGAATGTTATGTATCAAATAATGTATATAAATACAATAAATACTGGCAAAGAAAATGTTAGTTTTTGGCTAAATTAACACTTCTGCAGAGATTCCATTTGCCTTTGGAACAGCTTATGTATTGCCTTTACTGCACAAACAGTTCATTACATGAGTGACTTGCCCTGAGTGCCTGTCAGATGCAGGTGAAGCATGTGCATGATGTCAAATTTGCCACTGGGAATTGCACTTATCTTATCTTATATGTACAGCGAACACTTTACTCCTTTAGATTTCACTGATAAACAATGAAAAAAATCTTGCAAGTTAATGAAAAATAAAAAAAATTCAAGTATACAAACATACATAAATTAAACAAAAAGAGCCTAAGTTGGATTTAACTAAATGTGAAAGAGTGGGTTTTAATATAAATCCAGTATACGATAGCCCAGGCTAATATAGGAATCCAACAGAATATAGCCCAGGTTATAACAGGAATCCAATAGACTACAGCACAGGTTATAATTGGAATCGAATAACAAAAGCCAGATTATCTTAAGAATCCACAGTCTATGTCCCAAGATGTAATAGGAATCCAATGGACTATAGTCCAGGATAAAATCCAACAGACTATGGCCCATATTATTTTAGAATCTAACAGCCTATAGCTTTTCTTAAATTCAGTAGCAAAGAGGAAGCACTTTCAGTGCAAACAGATAGTTTTACTGTTCATAACTAACTAGTCATAGAAATTGCATGCAAAAATATATTGTCAAAAAATTATAACCATAAAACTTATAACCTGTTCAGATGTATAATCATCAAAATGTAACAGGCAAAAATGAAAACCATTTTTTGAGACAAAATTACAAACTACATGTTATACAGAAATTTAATATGATTACCTGAGAAAACACAAGTTTTAAAACCAAAACTCAGTATAAATTGAAGATAATGCCAAATCAATTTGAACTAAATTCAAAAACTTTTAAAATATATACAATGGAAAAGTCAAAAACCCTTCAATTTCATAGATTAAAATTTCACATGCAGATAATCAGCAGAATTTTTAGATACAGAGTCAATACACTTTATTGTACATGTTAACTTTATTTTGATCCTAAGCTAGACTTTAAAGATACAGAATGGCAACAACTAAATTCAAATTATAAATTCAGAATGAGAATAGTTTCGGTTTGTTACTAAATGAGCTCATTATGTCACACTATCCGCTCATGTATAACGTAGTGCATCCAATGATGAACAGCATGCAATGCTCAGATCATTTGTTGTAACATAATGTACCAGCAGATCAAAATCTGATCAAAATCTGAACCATTCATTTTACTTGCAATTTCATGAAATTGTGAAAATCCTGATCTAACAAGACACAATGACAGTTCAATCCTGATTTTATGGTGCACTATGTCAGTTTATCAGTCTTGATCTGTATGTACACATATACACTTATACAGTCTTGATTTGTATGTACACATAGACAGTTTATCAGTCTTGATTTGTATGTATGTTATGTCAGTTTATCAGTCTTGATCTGTATGTACACTATGACAGTTTATCAGTCTTGATCTGTATGTACACATAGACAGTTTATCAGTCTTGATCTGTATGCACACTATGACAGTTTATCAGTCTTGATCTGTATGTACACTATAACAGCTGATCAATCATGATCTGATTGTGGAATATGGCAATTTATTTGGGCTGTCCTATCCAGTTATGAACATGTTATACATGGCTGAATATGGCATAAAGTTATTGGCATTCATTGTAGATCTAAGTCTATATCATCACAATGTCAGAAGTACATTCTGTATGTATGCAATGACATCTTTTCTCTCAAGGATCTCCATGTGTTCTGCTTTAGGGAACATCTGGTAATGAACCGGTTGTGCCTGCTTCCCCTGAAAAGTTAAGCATCCCTGAAGACTCCGTATATTGACAGTGCCATCTCCATCATCTTGGATCACGTCTGGCTCTCCATCATGCCAGGTGGTTTTCGTGTAAATCAGTTGTCCTGGTGTGTCCACATGGTTGCCATGAAGACAGTGGAGCTCTACACCTGGAGCCTTTAATGGATGGATCAGATGTTCAGTGTCTTTCCGCATCAAGTATCCATCTGGGAAGTCTACATCAATGAAGAATTCACTGTAGTCATTAACAGTATAATTCCTAAAGGGTGAAGAAACAAGGATTTCCGTTGAAGTCCAAAATGTATCACTAGGCATAAGCCAAGCAGTACTAGGCATACTGCGTTGCTCCCTGCGCACGTTGATTGGTTTTACTATTGGCACTCCCAAATTGTCACCTGAAATCAGATATATAAATTGTATATACTCATTTGTAAGTCAGACTAAACTGAAAAGACCCATATCTGCTACTGTATAATGCACCATCAGATCTGGGTCTATGCAGTTTGTTAGGAATAATCAGAACAAACAATACAGACACTTATCTGCAGATGCATTATACGACAGATCAGGGTTTAACGAGTATGAATGTTAATTGCCAGTCAAAATTAAGTTAATTTATATCAATGTTGAATATCAGTTAAATTAACTTTTTAGGAAATATGTCCAACTTGCTACAGTGACCACCTTAACAAAATAACCATTTCTGTGCCTCTGCAAATATCATTATAAATTTACATGCATGAAAAGATCAACTACTCAAAAACATCATTTTTACAAGAGAAAAAGCGTGCTTGTGGATCTATTTTCTTCTGTGTAATTACAGAAACTTTTATATCTTTTTCTGAATTGTATTGCAAGCCTTGTTCTTCATCTTATCGCGTAGAAAGAATTGGAGACTTTTACCTGAAGTCATCAGCCTGAGGGTTTTGACAGCCCCTCCCCAGACTCCTGCCAAACTGATATGGGACCTTATGAACTTGTCCTTCCAGGGCTGGGACTTTTGATTTAGGAAATACAATGTGATTGGGTTACCCATACTGTGCCCAATTATAACGATCCTTGTACTGTTGTTTTGCATGTAAGTGTCCTCAATCAATTCAGTCAGATTTTTAAAATAATCCTCCAGTTCATCTGAAAAAAAAAAAAAGAAAAAAAAAAACCCAAGATGAAAACTTGTATACATCAGATTTTTAACCAAAATGATGTATCCCAAAAGGAGAACTAGTCGTTTTATGAGAAAACATCCTCAGCACAACATCTAAATTTGTCGTAAAGCTATAAAACATTAATTTTTAATCATCATACTTTGACTAAAGGTAGAAAAATCCAATTTTCATAATTTGCTTAAAACTATATGGGATATTTCACACATAACAGATTTAATGACAGTTATAATGTTGAGGTCTTGTGCTTTAATTTATGTGATCAAATACTTTCATGAATAAAGTGTCAATTCTATGAAAAAGAATGTGTTCACAGGCACATGAACAAGTCAACCCCAAAAACCACCAATGCCATCTCATCATAATTAATGCCAATTCAAGGAGAATTTCTTACAAACCTTCTGAAATGGTCAAAAAAAGATAAAATATAATCCAGGGAATATTAAGTCTATAAGCTCAGCTGGTACATGATAGGAGTTGTAATCCATGGGATACAGGTCTGATACCTGCCTAGGCCATTCCAGGTTGGCTGCCTGTGTGTGTCCTTTGGAAAGGGACTTAGGTCCCATCTCCTTGGCGTAATATAACCAGAGTGTTGAAAGTGCTATTATAAAAGCAACCAATCGACCAACATTAAGCTTGAAAATATTTCATTACATAAATGACTTGTTAAAATATCACTTTATAAAGAAGCTAAAGGCAAGTAACAAAGAAAGAAAACTTAAATGATCACATTTGATACTTACTCATGGACAGAAAAATGTAACTGTGTACCCCAACTACATTCATGATGGAAAATAAAAGGCAAAATGAGAAATTCCTTCTGTCAAATACTTACTGGGTGCTTTCCTAAAATCATATGGAGCTCCTCTGACTGATTTTCCCCGTGTATAGCCCCAGTTCACCATAGCTGACACAATTGGACTAAAGTAAGATGCTGAAATAGATTTGCACATTTATATTACATGTACTTCTAAATCAAAATTAGTCAACACTTGATGTTTCAAAGGCAAGGATCTACTTAATAATTCTGATGCAAAATATCATAGATACAATATTTAGAACACTGAATGTACAGTTAATAATACACCATAATGTAAAAAATTTTTTTAATTTATTTGCTTGCCCACAATGACATCACTGAGACCTAAGTAACCAAACAAACCCTGTGTTAACATTCTGTGTAAAAATAGAGAGATTACACAATCTTCAAAAAGACCTTCTAAAATGATTCAAACATGAGGTTCAACTGGGACTGACATCATTCACCTGGCTTAGACAACTTAACAGTTCACCATTTCACTAAGTAGGCTTATGTTACTATTGTAGAAATATAATCCTATATAAAATATCACCCAAACTTTATACTGTGTCAAATTTACATATTTTACTACACTGATAAAAATTATTTCCAAAGATAAAATAAATAGTGCATGAGTTACTGAATTTTCTAATAGATTTATCTAAGTTTTCCAATCAGATAAAAGATCATCACATTAATATATGCTGTTTGCACCCATTATACAACTGATGAAAGACGATGATGATCAGCATTGATCAAATTTATTAGAAAATTCACCTGTCCCACCATTTTACAGGTCCTGAAATTTCAACTATAATTTCTTAGCTAGATTCAACGAGATGTATTCATTTTGATCCATAATATAATGCAAAAGAAATAATTTCTTGTTCCAATATGATGTCATCAGTACTTCTGTCATCAAGCATGAAAAGGAATTCACTGGAATTCAGACCTTTCTTAACTCTCAAGACTTGATCAATTGACAGTACAAGGTCTCTTGCCCTGAGTCTGTTCTTATAATTAGCACCAAGGTTAGCATTATTCTTCTTCTGAAGAACACACATCATTTCCATATCAGAAAATAATTTTCCACACTGGGCTATTGTGTAGGCCGTGCTAAAGAGAAATCTCATTTATTTCTCTTCTCATTTCTCATTTATTTTTAAAATGGCCTTGCAGCGCAGAGGATTAAAAGCTCTAACTTCAAGCATTTTTTTTGCCAAGCTCACTCGATGTCATACATATTCTGTGTGGCACAGGCCTTGTGAGGTCCAGAACTGTCATGTGACTTTGCTGATTAAATCCTGAGTTTGTTGGTACCATTGACAAATACACCAGTTGAATTTGCAACCAATTCCAGTTTGGGTAATGTTTGCAATAACTGCAAAATATCTTTCCTTTAAAGTCAATGAATTCAAGATGTGGATGACTGTGAACCCAATGTGCCTGAAATTTTTTTGTCTCTTAGTTGTGTCATATTTTAATTTTTGCTGCCAGAGAATCTGGCTTATGTCTCATTGGTGAAACAGTCATGTCTGACTCAGCAGCAGCCATATTTTATCCTGACACTTTTATGTGAAATATCCTCCTCTGAATCATCTTTAGGACCTTATTTGCAAAAGTAATTTAGTAAACTCATTTAATCCAACCAGAAGAAATAACTTCCTCTAACAACTACTACGAAAGTGAACATAATACACATTTTGTAATTCATCTGAAAACAGTTTTGTCATAATTGATTCACTTCAAATACAATGTCATATGTTAAAGTTGAACTTCTGAATATCAATTAAAACAATTAACAAGCTCATTACTGTCATTTCATAAAGGACACCTGTATTGGTAAAGTGTCCTTTAATAACTTTATTGCATCAACTTGGTGTATTGAAATCAAATGGCCATCTACTGGTATATGGGTTGAGTAAACACAATAAAACAAAGCTGTTTATAACACTAATTAATCATACCAGATTTATTGCTTGAATTATTTGATTACCTCATAAATCTGGTTGCTTAGCCCAATATGTCATCAAGCAGTAATAGAACTTACATGACAGTTATCAATGACCACTTAGCACAGTATCACATGATGAGACTAAATAAATGGAAATAGATTCAAGCATACCCAGAAGGCAGGAATGATCAAAGGTAGATATATTTGTCTAAAAATAGTATAGTGTATTAGGAACTACAAACAAACAATGTATGTTTATTTAGTACAGACAAACTTTTGTTTATTAGATTTGGGGATGAACTTAACAAGTTGTTTTGTCCACTTTGAAGTCAAGGTGATAAAATTAACAATGTGGACTAGTTAACTGGGACACAAATGAAAGTTTCAAACAAACAAAAATAAAATGAATGTGATATTCGCAATGTCAACAACAAAAATGAGAGATGCAGTAACTGAAAATACCATTCTGATCATCTGAATAGTTATTTAGGAGAAACATTCAAAATATTTTGCAAATAGAATGGTCAAGTCTTTGGCCAGTTGCTCTCTAGGGTCTATAAGAACAAAACAGAAAAGCCAAGGGCTGTCAAATATCCAAAAGAGATGTACCATTTATCAGTCAAACACTAAATTCGAGAAGAAAATACAATTGAAAGTTTTGGCATGAAACTAAAAGCCTCTGAGCCAATAAGCCAAAGAAATGAAAAAAATAAGTATTTCCACTGGCTAAATGGAAGGTCACACAACAACTGCTTTGCAATTTTCCTCATTTTGTTATTTTGATACAATTTTATTGATATCAATAGAAGACATACACTGTATGATACAGGTCAAAGCTGGGGTCCCACCAACAGTGATCATGCAAGGTACAGAATGGACATAAGTCTTCTTTAGCTGGTAATAAATATAATTACATTTATTCATCTTGAATTTCCTCAAGAAATGATACTACCCATGTCTTGGAAAATCTGATACACACTAAAATTGTACTATAATTTCAACTACTCTCCAAATGAAATCACATTCTCCTTAAAACACTGAACTGACCCATAAATCTAGTCCATCATAAGCAGAAAACCAAAATTGCTCTGGATCAATGAAAAATACAAATTCCATGTTTATTTAAAACTTGACAGAAAACACATCCTCTAGGGGAGAATAAATCTCAACTTAATGATGTGCATGTATCTCATATCAAACTCAAACAAGATCTTGATCACACAAGTCTGTAGGATAACGTGACTTTCTGTTCAAGAGAAGTAGAAATAACAAGATTTTCAAGATGGCTGTTGTGATAGCATCATTCATTATCAGATTGGCACCATATTTTTTAGCACCAAGTAGACACCATACAAAGTTTTTTTTAGTGGAAACCCCATCTTCATAAGACGATCAATTCATTAAGAGTAGCAATAAAAAGATTTGCAAGATGGCTGCTGTGGCAGCCATGTCGAATGTCTGAGCAATACCAATTTTATTTGGGACCAACTAGACCATCTGATAGATGTTTGTTTATTGCCTCATGGCAATCATTCATGTAGTTAGAAAGAGTAGCAATAATAGACTTGTGTTTATGGACAAATGGATGATAGATGAAAAACCTGGAAGCTCTTCTGGTCTATGAACTATAGAACTAAACAATGATGCAAGGTACCAGGCAAGTACTGAACGATAGGAAAACACATCATTAGCCAACTCAATGACTAAGCAAGAACTATACAGAATATTAAGCAAGAACTATACAGAATATTTTTTAATATTTACATTGTTGCTGATAAACATTCAATGCATTGTGAAGTGACATTAAGAAAGTAAGTATGCAATAGAATTTTATGGCAACTCTCAACAAAACAATGGTTATATGTTGCCAATTAAAGTTAAATAAAAAATGTTTAAGTTTTTGCAAAGTGTGCAGTTCTCACACCAAAATATCTGAAATGAGATGAATGAACATCATTGTAAATCAAGAGATGAGATCTAGAAAGGACCAGAACTGCTAATAAAATGCATATGAATGGAAGAAATATAACCCAGGAATGGTTGTGATTTTTTTTTTACATTGAGAAGCTAGATCTCGAAGAAAAATAGTCTGAAGCATAAGATTTTCAAATGAGGCCTCACTCAAAGGTTCATAAAGAGGTTTTGTCAAGGCCCGCAAAACAAAACTGAGATTCCACAATGGCATCAAGGAGCAAGACACCAGTCTCTGCAGCTCAAAGTACTCAATAACATCCACAAAATGAGGATCTGATCTAATAGGAAGTTTTTAGAGAATTTATCTTTGTGGAGTTTTTCTCACATACAAATTGCAGAAAATTGTTACAGTAGAAAGAATGGCACCTAGGATTAATGTACTTCCTAGTATACCAATAAAAAAATTCCATGCTTGGAGTTATCTACCTTGGAAGCAGAATGCCACAAGACCTGAGTAATGCAGTTTGAAAACTTCCTCTGATGGATAGATTTTGAACAAGTTGAGAAAAATTGCTGAAACAATACCTTTAAGGCCACAGAGCTGCTATGGGGATAATACTGACCTTCTGAAGTACTTGTGGGATCAATCTGAAGAGTGGGACGGCATAAGCCAACAGCCAATCCTACATCAGGCTAAAAGCATCAAATTCCCATGTTCATTGGTCTTGCACTGAGGAGACAAAAATGTAGCTTATTCTTCAGTGCAGTGGGAAACAAGTACTCAAGAGGCTGCTCCCATAGATGAAACAATGACTATGCAACTGCTTTATGCAGAAATCATTCTGTTAGAACCACCCTGCATGTCCTGGACAAACGAGACACATGGATATTTTTCTCCATGGAATATGATTAACAGGGAGTGTTAATTCCTTCCAACTCTGCCCAGTGCAGAAGGCTGCAATTTCCAGGTAGAGAGAAGGAGAATGAGTTTCTCCTTGTTGTACATTCTGTCTTAAAAACAATCATGCAATGACCCGATTTGATTCAGGGCAAAGAACAATGTTCTCATTTTCAAGATATTTATGTGCAAAAGATTTTCTTTCTGGTACTAATGACCCTGAAGAAGTACATGTACTACTTCTCGCTCTAAATCCACCTGCATCTGACGCATCTGTGGACAGATAGAAGTAGGGTTTGGAAGCATGCATTGGAATTAGAAACTTTTCTTGATTGTACCACCACCTGAGGTACTGAAAAGTCAACTCCATAGAAATTCACTAGGACACAGAATCTGTGCATGGTTTCCTCATCACCAACAGAAGAAATTTAAGATTAGTGATGAGAATGGGTCAGAATTTCATAACAGATACTCGGATCTACATAACAAAATGGTAATCAATTATAATTGGTAACAAAAGCAAATTTTAATTTTTGTTTGTTATAGTTATATCTTTGCTCAAGAGTTCAAAATGCTAATAAATGTACAGGAAAAATCTCTTTTAATGACATTAATATGTTAACCTAATAAAAATATAACATTTTTTATATTGTGTTATTTTTGTTCTACAACTTTATTAAATGAAGCAACATTTTTTAGCTGATCAGTCTGTCTATAATTTAAATTTTAGAAGGACCTAATTTTCTTGCTGGTCATTATTTACAAATGCTACACAGCATTTTACATTCAAACTGAAGAAAATCATCAGAATGTTTTTAAATTTATTAATTCAACAATTTAACAGCATAATCATATAATCATTATATATGTTCCCAATTATGAAAGTTTGTACCTATAGAATAAGTTTTGTTTCTTTTTTTGTAAGGTGTTAAGGAAATAAATAATTCAGATCAACTTTAGTTTAATACCCCTTATGGTTTGTATTCAACTAAACAGTGGTCTCCCTTTACACATAATCAATTATGGAGTTTCACAAACAATTATCTTATTGGTTTGCTTAACCAAATGAATATCAATTACAACTGATAATCAGAACAACACTATCTAAGATGTAAATGGAATCTCCTAAATAGTACCAGGTCCAATGCAGAGGTCAAAGTCCACAGAAAAGAAAGATAAAGGCAAGCTGACAATGAAGTCTTGGTGTGTAGAGTTATCAACAGATCCAGGATTCAGTCTACCCTTTTATGGGAAAAACACAAAAACTGACCCAAAAGTGAGGAAATTCATTCCTATG
Source organism: Venustaconcha ellipsiformis (assembly GCA_003401595.1). NCBI lineage: Eukaryota > Metazoa > Mollusca > Bivalvia > Unionida > Unionidae > Venustaconcha > Venustaconcha ellipsiformis. The sequence goes on along the minus strand of QKMX01102474.1, from coordinate 6,909 downwards.
TATACAGGATCAAGAGAAGGAATAAAATCTTATATTTTTCTAGTGCTTGTATTAAACCCGAGTCACTGCTGATCAAAAGCAGGTCATGAGGTAAAAGAGAGGCTTGCTGTTGTTGTGCAGTAACAACTGTCAAAGTACCAGTTAAAAAGAATCCTTAGATACCACAAGTTCTAGAAAAGATGGAGGTGCTATTGCATATAGGCCTATGATGTAAAATTTGACTGGGTTGATGTACATGTTCTAAAAAAAAAACTTTTTTGAATGGAAGGATAGTATCTTTCACTCATGAGGATTTTTCCATTGTGGTAACAGTAAGCTATACAACAGAAACAGTTAACATTTTATTGATATTCAAACTTTAGTAAATTATTCCTGAAATCAAACTAAAAATGGAGATCCTCAACACAATTGACATCAAGGATTATAATTTCAAGAGATACCATTAAGCTGTGGCATTCTGCTGAAACAAGAAAAATCAGAGACCAGGTGTTATGGACACTAATCTGAGGACAAACCAGATACAGATAATATTAACAGATAATGATCGAGTCTTGTTTATGAAATACAGTTGTTGCTGTCTTAAGTTGATTTTAATCAATAATAAATGTTGAATTTAAAACTGAACCATTAGATTTTCACATGACCACAGAAATCTATGCAGAATCATTACAAATTTTAGTATAGTGAAACTGGGTTAGTCAAAGAAAAAAATTTTGATTTGAGCCCCAGATGAGCATCTAGAGGTCCAGATACCCGAAGACAGATTAACCATATTTTAATCTGAAAGGGTTACCATGTCGATTATATGCCCATATTCTAAATGTCATCAACACTGGATCAAAAATACAGAAACAAGAGAGGTAAAAAGCTCCGCCAATCAGATAAATGATCACTTCATTAATAGATGTGGATGTCGCTAATGACTGGGCCTGTCCAAGATCTTGATACAAGTATATATTCCAAGTCTGATCGAAACGGGATCAGAAATATGGCTTTCAGAGTGGTAACAAGCAAATGTTGATGGACAGAAAATGAATGCTGGGTGATGAGTAATGCTATAATGCCATCAGTTGCTTGCTATGAGGTGCATATTGTTTATTCGGTTAGTTTAACAAATTTTATTTCAAAAGACAACAAGTGTGAGGTTCCACTTATCACATAATGTTAAGGTCTATGCATTACTCCTGAATGCTAATATGTGGTTTTTTTTGTACTGTCAAGCCATAGTGTGATAAACAACTCTTAAATGATATCATAGCACGGCAAAATCTTCAATGACAAGACTAGAAATGTTGCATAGTTTCAACTAGTATAGAAAGAGATTTCTGTCGATGTCATTCTTTCCTTTGCATATCTAACTCTCTACCTCACTCACATTTTCCAATGTAAATAATACAAAAACAGATAATTAACCTCCGCATGAAATATAAACAGCATGTCAAATCTTTCATACTTACTGACACTAAGGTGTGTGGGATCAAGCCATTCCACTGTATCTGTATCACCAAAACCAGGGACACGGATGTCAACACCAGGAGGGTTAGACGTTTTGTGAGTTTTATTATCATACACTAATCTGTAAGAATAAAGAATCAAACATTATTGGTAAGTTTTCAGAATAGTTCAATAGACTGTTTTCTCAACCTGTGAAAAAAAAATGCATTTTTAAAATAGCAGTGTCCTAAGAATATTTGACCACCTCCTCCCTCCAGCAGTCAGTATGGTCCTATCAATTTTAAAACTAAAAAGCATAAAGAATATGAAAATGTACAAAACTTGGCCATTTCTTTCATCAATTTATAATTTTTAACTGGATCTTGCGAGTCTCTTACCCTATCATCTTATTCACATTTCAAGCCAGAGTTTCTTTACTAAACATGATTGCTCTATTAAGCAGGCAAGTCTATTTTATCAGATAGTAGATGTGATGTTGTTTGCCATCCTCCATAAGCTCTAAATAATTTGGTAAATTTCCATAACCAATTAGTTACATCCCTTAGAACAAGTGTGCGTGTAAGTCACAAGATTTTCTTTTAATTCTTTTAATACAGTTATATTAAAATTGGATATCTCTAGAAACCAGAAAAGGAGAGTTTGTAGTCTGCCTGGTTATTTACATCTATTTGGTTTGACACATGTACAAGATGATATTATCGGCCACCTTGTGACAATCAGTTTTTAAGTCATGCAGTACCATTTCAATCCTGCAACAGGATATTTTTATGTGCCTGGCTGTTATTTTTACATCTCACCATGCCATTTTTTCCAACAATTTGCACACTGAACCCTTTTGTGTGCCACTAACAAACGTTGCTGTATATGTATATGTGCCAGACTTAACTTTCTATGACCATAAGTCGCAATACAGTTGTACTTCTGTGCCTAAAGCTTCATCTAATTACTGCATCTAGTGATTAACATAATGCAGTGATACTTAAAGGAGGTATTTATTTAAACTGATTGCGACAGTGTCCACTCATTCAGTGTTTCCAACGTCATTTTACAATTTATTGTCACCATGGCAAGGCCATTCTTTACAAGTGCAAGACCTTTTATCCTCCAACAACCTGCTATTTTTTGGGTTGCAAAATGCAAATAATTTTTTATGAACTTTAGCAGCAATATACCAGTATATGTCACTACTTAATTAAACCTTTACATCACAGGAAAGCTTCTGAATACTCCCACTGAATTTCAATGGTAGCATATTTTGATACATGTACCTTGATAATATTCATAAATAAGCACCTGTGTGCCATCTGCATGGAACTGCAATTTGATGATAAAAGTAAATATTGATAGTGCCACATTATGGAAATACCCTCTATTAGAAATTAGAATTATTAAGCAAAATGCTCATAATGTCACATCACATGGTTGCTATTTAAGATAAAATCATATTCAATATTTAAACACGCTAACTGGGTTTGATTCTCCCTTATCCATGATGGAGGCTGTGAACGTTGCTCAGCACTTGCTGAAGTTTGATAACCTGAATTACAGCTTGGCAATCAGATATAGGTTCCAATATCAATGTAGGCAACAATGATTTTGACAATTTATTGGATTGAGATGATCCAGACAAAAAACAAACCAAAAAATTCAGAAGCTGAGAAATGTAAGCAGCACTTGGTGAAACAATTATAATGACGTGTCTATGAGTGAATTCTCTCAAGATGTTAAAGCATACCAAAAATTTGTGAAAAATAACTATATACATTGAAATATCACATTTTACTCCTCAACCTATCAATAGAAAACAATATTTACAAAAAAGTCAAATGGTTAAAATTTAAGTTGAAAATAACATACTACTAGGTGCAAAATTTTACAGCAGCCTATTCATATGGAATCATTTAGGTAATGAGTTCTATTCATAGCACACTGAACATAGTATAGTGACAGCCAACACAGCAACAGCCACTATGAAGTAAAGGATTGACACTATGTAGTGATGCATAAAGGTTTTTCTCTTGCTGTAACTGAACTACTCACAGTAGTGTGTACAATCACAGGATGTGTTCATACAAAATTAAGTAGGTTCTCCAGAAAGTTGAAATCCAAGTAAAAGAAGGTGTATATTTAAGTTTGGACACACAAATTTCAATGGCTGAATCCCCAGTTCCCAACTTTTTTTTGTCGGAGAACTTCAGTTTTAACCGATCCACTTTTACAAAGCAAGCATCAATCATTTAGTGCGCAGGCTATCAAATGAAGTTCAAATGAGTGTCAAGGGATAAGGTAAAGTCAGCTACATTTTAGCACAAAGGAGATCAAGTAACCTGTTAATTGATTGCTGGTGCCTTATGATCACTTTGATCAAATGACAAATGACTACACCTGCATGAACTTGGATAACTTGCATTGGTAAGCATGATTCACTTGATGTTAGAAACATCATAAACATTATTTAGAAAAGTAGTGCAAAGATTTTGGCACTTATTTTGTTTGCCACAAAAATACCAACACCCATGTTAATAATTCATAAAGTGTCATCAAAATCAGCTGTTTTCTGTGTTATGCACAGATACACATTTCTACCTCAATATAATGTCCTTGTTATGTAATGATTCAGGATATAATGCAGTAACATGACCAAATCATACCAATGTATTACAACATAGAGCAAAAGAAATCAGGTTTGGTGTTATATCTTTTCCTTTTCAAGCAACCATTATTTAGCAAATTTTTATTTGTTGCCATCACACCATGGTTTAATATACTATACTATTCTCATTTCCATACATACAGCAATTCTTACTGTAATGCAGTTGACGGTTATGGACCCAGACTACTGTGCTCTAACTGGAAGGAGCTGTATTTTTGTTTTCAAGTGCTCACATGTACACGTCAGATGGCAACTTTATGTAATTTCTTTGGCACAAAGCCCAAGGCTGCAGATGAAGCTGATTTTCATGAGACTTGCCAGTAGAATGTAGTTAATGTGTCCGGTTTGATAAAGAAAACAAACAACAAAAATCTAAAAGATTCACCAAATAAATCAGAGAATGACATTTCTGTGGTCTGCAAAATGACAACACGGTGTAACATTATTACCTTGTACACTCAGGCTTGTTTCCAGACTTTGCCATTCTAGTATAAGCATTGCTGGTTTCATTCGCAATATCAGTAGCTTGTGAGAGAGGATTCTTTGTACCTAATCATATCAAGACTGAGGGCCAGTGATGTATAAAACAAGAAACTAACAAAATTAATGCCATGGAAGGAAGATGATCAAGAACATTTCTTTTCTCGTGCAGTGTTCTTTGCAAATTTATTGATTTGAAATAGAATAAAGCGAACTGAATAAACTGATATATGGTAGAAAAGAAACTAATGTCTTCTTTGATTCCTTCTACCTTGTAAATTTCAAACAATAACAATTATTACCATTTTCAGTTGCCTTAATTTTCATTATTTTACTCTTTTACTAAATGATTCACAATGAACAAGCATTTGCAATCTGATTTAACATATTGCTGTCCCAACAATACATACATAATGTTTAGAATTATTGCAATGGGAAAACTATGGTTATTGTGACTCCTATTTTCAGGGCTGAGATTCCAAATTGTTGCAACAATCGAGTTCAGGACTTCAAATTTCAAAATCTTTGTGTTTCAAACAATGAATTGTCTTTGCAATAATGTTGGAAAAGGTAAATTTTTTTTATTCATATTGACATGCTGATTTTGTGCAGTTACAATAATTAACATGGAATTGTACTTCATTTAAAAAAAACTGTACTGGTCTCAAATGATTCTGGCAGATTTCAACCTGTCAATTAATTTAACCACATTCACATAGTTTAATGATCCAAATAAAGTCAAAAATCAAAAGGAAATCTCCACTACAGCAGACTACTTCATTGTTTAAAGGATGAAAATTAATGATACACAAAGTTATTGACTATAGTAAAAGTCAGATGGGTCATGTAGGCATTGAACATCAACTATTTCATTAATGGGTGTCATTTTTTAGAATCTGATTTTATATACCTTTAAGTGACTACAATTCACTTCATCTGGGTTTTTATACATCCACATTCCTTTGGAAGGTCATTTATTCAGATGCCCCAAGAAGTGCATACAGGCAAATCAATGTTAAAGTACATAGACACTTTTGGACGAAATGAACCCAAAGGTGTGATCCAGTACAATCTAGATTGAATTTCATGCACTGTGAAGTCACAAACGCATACTGATAATACTTTCCCCACAGGTGCATATACATGAACACATGGATATCACCAGACTATCTGACAGAAAATCAGACTGACCACATCTGCATAGCCAAGACATTCAGAAGATCCCTGCAAGATGTGAGGGTGAAGATGGGAGCAGATGTGGCATTTGACCACCACTTAGTTGTCGCAAGGCTGAAACTTAAACTGAAGAAGAAATGGATAGGCACAAAAGAAAAAAAAACTAAGTTTAACATCAGCCCGTTGAAAGATGCAAAAACTAAATACAGACTGATGCTTAACAACAAGTAGCAAGTGCTATAAGGGCTTTTAGAAGATGAGGAGGACAATGCAACGTCAGATGGCAAAAAGTTAAGAAGGCAGTAAAATCATCATGCCAAGACATACTAGGTCCCATGAAGCACCAGCAGAAAGAATGGATTTCAGCCAAAACATTGCGCAAAATCCTGGAATGGAAACAGAAGAAAGCAGCATCAAATAGCAGTAGGACAAGAGCTACAAAAGTAAAGGTACAAAAAGTGGACAGTGATGCCCACAGAAGTGAAAAGAAGCATCAAGATAAGAGAAACTACGCTGAAGGACTGGCAGTAGAGGCAGAAGCAGTTCAAGTGGAAACATTAAGCTGTATGATATCACCAAAAAGCTGTCAGGCAAGTACAACAAAACAGAGATCCATAAAGGATAAACAAGGAAAGACCATTGTAAGAACATAACACCTAATGAATAGCTAAGCAGAAAATTTTGAGGAACTGTTGAACAGGCCAGCACCACTAAATCCCCAAGAAACCCATCCAGCCGACACAGATCTCATAAGCTATGACAATCTCATCAGAGATGAGATCAGGAAAGCCATCACCCAGATGAAGAATGCCAAGGCAGCTTAACCTGATGACATCTCAGCTGAAGCCCTCAGAGTAGACCTAGAAGTTTCAGTGGAAATGCTATACCTCGTGTTTGCGAAGATCTGGGAGGAAGAAGAAATACTAAGTAGTGATACCTCATCAAGATCTCCAAGAAAGGCGACCTCAGCAATTGCTCCAACTACAGAGAAATCACACTCCTGTCAGTACAAGGGAAAGTCTTCAACCAGGTCCTCTTGGAGAGGATGAAGGAGGCCATAGACCCAGTTATGAGATGATCAAGCAGGCTTCCGGAAAAACAGATTGTGATACCTCATCAAGATCTCCAAGAAAGGCGACCTCAGC